>APFE030797063.1:76314-120927 GCA_000404065.3 Pinus taeda | reverse complement strand
CAGGTGCTACAAATCGCAATATACATAAGGGTCTGACAGTAGTACTCGGCCCAATGTTTCAGGGCTCTAACTAAGGAGGATCAACCATACCCTTAGCCATACAACCCGACTACCCTATTGTACGGGCAAGTAATCTCTCCAAGTGTTGTTCTCAGTGTATTGTAGCAGCAAGACGACCGACGGTTTATCTATGGCGAGGTTTCAAAGGAGCTAGGGGGCTTCCGATATACCCAGAGGGTACTTGGAAGATAGTTCGTACGTGGTTCTGTCTAATGCGCTACTACTCGAAGGGGTACCCACAGGGGTTACAAGGGAGTCCAACAAGCATGACCACCTCTTGTATTTCCTGCGTGCATGCCTCTCCAAATCCGCAGGTTTATGTGCTCAACGACAAATCTCGTGGTTTAAAGACGCTGGAACACGTCTCTAGCCAAAAAAAAAAAAAACTTGCTAAGAAATGGAGATCCCATCGGCTCTGGAAAGTGATCTGATACCACTTGTTATGCTCTTAACCTGCAAGACGATACCAGACTACCAAATATGCTAAGCAATATACCCAGAACATAGAATAGCGAGTAAAACAACAAGTATTTTATTATTTAGAAAGCAATGTTCACTTGCCTCTTCGAGGGGGAAACCTCCAATAGAGCGGAGCTCGATGACAAAATAAGGCACGATGCTCCTCGCAGGGAGTCTCTATCCTTTATATATGAATCATACATGCAATACCATGGACCAATACCATGGGTTTTATTAATACCATCTATCTAATACCATGGCCCATTTGGAACTAACTGTGGTCCCGTCATTAATTGCGGGTTAACCACTTACAATTATTAATATGGGCTTTATTGACTCTTTACTATGACTCGATCCCACTACATAAATAAGGGGGTTAGGGTGGGACCCTAACACGCGGGGTCCTCATATCGCGATTTTTAATTGAAAAGCCTTTACAAGACGAGGCCTCCAAATCCACTTTAGCCCCTTTTAATTCATGTGACCAGGAACTATGATCAGGTGCTTAGTCCTCGGGCGCTAGGGTCTTTGGGCTCCCCTCCAAGGGTCTTTTTCCTTTGTTACTTGGAATACTGCATACTGCAATTTATAACGCTTTAACTATGGTATCTCCCTGTGGAGTAGGAAGATTCTCTCTACGAACAGAGACAATCCCTTCAGCCCGGGGGAGAGGGTCTAGCCACAAGCAAGACAATCTGACATATTTCCCTTAGATTGAGAATGCATAAGATCCTACCTCTTGTATCGCTTATCCTTGTTTAATGAAGTCCTTGTGTCTTTGCTCCAACAATCAGCTCTTTAATGTCAATCAAGCACCTGAAACAAATAGACAAGAAACCAAAGCACACATGATAACATACAATAGATTCAACCTACTTAAGAGGCTAAGGAGTCTTAAGCTACCAAATATGATATGCGATTGATATAGGAAACAAAATATCAGTTGTATTATTATGACAAAAAGGAAAGTACAAACTTCGCCTTAGTGTTGCAGGTTTCCTTTGACGTGTCCAGGTTCCAGTGCCACTGTTAGCATCTCATGATTCACCTAAAATAATATAAGTTCAAGGCTTCTTCCTCTTTGCTCCAAACCAAACAAACTACAAACTTATTCTCCCTTTACAAGCGCAAACTAGAAGGCTAAGGTTATTAAGAGTTGTTTAGGTTATCAAGATTTTGCAAATTACTCCAGTCGTTCCATTAGCTAGATGAGATTGGAATATGAGAAGTTTATATAGCTTGAGAGAGTGGACATGGACCCTCTTATGACGGGAGTGGTCTTATCCCTTTTGGTTTGTTCCATTTTAATAGGAAAAAGGATCGCAAACAGTCTCTCTCGGCTCTATGTCGACTAACCATTTACTAGACTTTTGTTCATGAAGCTTCTAGACCTAGAAGCTTCAATTGCATTTTTAAAAACTTTCCAAAAGAGGGTCGGTGCTAGTAATGGATGGATACTAGCACTAATCGGCGCTAGGCTTGGTGTTAAACTCTGCAAATCGGCACAAGGAAAAAACTGAGGGATATCACTAGCCTTTAATGCTGAGTTTGGAGGAATACTCTTTGGAAATTATGTAAGAGGAAAATGTTTTGCAGATGAAGAGTTTTGTGAATACATGTCCTTCATGATAGGAAAACACATGAGGTTCACCATAGAGATCCTCCAGGATTGAGGGACAGAGAGTACAGGGATAGTGACAAAATGTTGTGTAATATATGCGCCATAAATCATGAAGGCCAAACAAGAGTGAGGGGTGAAATGTTTTACGAGTAGATGCATGGAACCAGAAACTGTCATTAGGAAATCTGCAAGCAAGCATAGATACATATACATTACTGAAATCTCTAATAAAAGATACATGAATCATGGTATGGACGTAGCCATCCAAAAAGAGATCATGTAAATGGATCCAAGGTATGGGCACAACCATCCAGTAAGAAGGATCGTATCTAACCCAAGGCATGGTCGCAACCATCCAATAATGAGAAGGATCACGTGTATAGCATGATCATGTTGCATCACCTCGCATCCTAGACTTTTTTACTCTAAGGCCAAGGTCTTGCGCTCCAACACGACCCGATCAAAGTAAAAATTCTAACATGTGAATAGATGTGTCGAAGTTGAACGCGCTAGAAAGTCGCTTGATTATTGGCCAATGACGTGAACTGTTAACAAGCGCGAGAGAAACCACCAATAATGAGAATGGCTCTCAAGGTACTAGCGGCACAATTCACGGAGTGTGAATAAGGAACTAAAGTCGAACACCTGCGAAGTCACTTGATTGAAAGCCAATGATGAGAACTTGTCATCGAGTGTGAAGAAATTTCCATTAGAGTATGCAAGCTCTAAGGTACTAGAAGGGAGTCTCTCGACCAACTTCTCGGATAATGAGCTATAGTCGAGAGGAAGTGACCTTGTCGAAGGAGGGTCATGATGTATCCCACATCATCGACGTGAGACAAGAGGATGCAATGATTATGGATGATACAGAGAATCATGAATGAGTGTAAACTACAGAAGGATTAACTCTTGAACATATTGGCAACATGACTCTGGATTTTAGCAGCTCTTTGTACCCATAGGATCGAAGGTCATGATGACATGACAAAGATCAAATGGAAAGGAAAAAAGTGGATGATCCAAACCTGGGAAGGTCAATGATGAAGTGAGGATATCCCAACCCGACATGAAGCAAAAGAGTGTCATGTTTAAGAGTGACAAGTTGTCGACACAACTGGTAAAAAATTTCCATTTTCCCCCACCATTCCTAGCAGGTACCCCAATTATTTTTTATCACAAGCTTGAAGGGAATAGCATGTGCTTGTAATATAAGCCATCCTTCAGATGGATCCGACCTAGTAATATTAACGAACCCTAGGAAGGAGAAGCTCACGTCCGTCATGGTGACGAATCTGATGTCGTTAAATTTTAACGAGTTCGACAAAGGAAAAACTTGGTATCTTTTTCATGTTTAGAGAGTTTGAAAAAGACACAAAAAAGAAAACTCTAAAAGGTCCCTTTTTGTAAGGTTGCCTCTCGAGCCTGAAAAGGTAGAAAACAATACTTGAAAGAACCTCTTGGCCATGTCAACCAAGGAGACCTTTTTTGTAAATAGTTTATCCTAGCCTAGAAAAGGGGTAAATGTATACTAAGACAACATCAATTCATTTAATTTAACGAGTTCGAAATGATAAGCACTCGACAATCTTTTCATATTTTTGGAGTCTGAAAAGCGCTGAAAGATGACTCCTCCTAGAGGAACAAGTGGTATTAAAGGATAGAAACTGGTTTCGGTAATGATGGAACTGCTCAAAACATGTAATGGTCAAGAGGCTAGCTAATAAAACCACTCATCATAGATGTTCCCTAGGGAAGGGTAAAAAAAAACAAGTGAAGGCATATGATCGGCCAAAGAGATGGTGATGATGGAATGAAAAAACCAAGGCTCATCTAGCAAACTAGGTTGATAAAAATGGCAATCAAAAGATGTAAAGCGGGAATGGTTTCATTTTTACACGAGCTTGAAACATGAGAAAAAACTCTTCTTGGATTTGGTTCCATTTTTACAGAAGCTTGAAACGAAAACAAATTTTTCTTGGAATAAGTTCGCATGCCCCCCGCATAATGACTCAATTCAAGGTACATGACCTCCAAGCTTCATTTCATGCATCTAAGTGGATGAAATGAAGGTTCACTTATGAGATCAAGTGAAAGACTCGACTGGGATTTTACGAGATCTAATCAAAGACTTGAATTGGAAGGCGATTTGTTTCATTTTTAATGAGCTCAACATAGGAAAAGAACCATGCTCATGGAGACCTATTTCATTTTTTAACGAGGTTGACATAGTAAAGGAACTATCCTCATGATCCTTTGTTTCATTTTTTAAGGAGCTTGACACAAGACAAGGAACTTTGCTCCATGATCCCTTGTTTCATTTTTTAAGGAGCTTGACATAGGACAAGGAACTCTGCTCCATGATCCCTTGTTTCATTTTTTAAGGAGCTTAACACAAGACAGGGAACTCTGCTCCATGATCCCTTTTATCACAACCCAAAAGAGGTAATGGCTTCCAAGAGGTTCTCATCAATTGGGAGAACAACACTCTGGAAGGGATATATGTCCAGGGATATGAATGAAAGATTGGGCTCTGATGCCCCCAATACATGATGTACTACATCATCTATGAGATAATCAATAGGTGTGGGTATGGAACATGTGGCCACGTAATTAACCTGTGGTGGGGGTGATATTAATTGCACATAAGAACCATTTAGGGATGATGGTTGAGTGGGAGATGATTCAAGACCAATGAATGTAAGTTGATCAATGATCACAATGTTTCCTTCATGCGAGAAACACATCACTCGAAAGAGGGAAGAGACAAGAGCTCCCATGACATAAACATAGTCACGACCAAGGAGTAGATTAAAATCTAAAGGGCCTTGGACAACCATTGCCTCTATATAAATAGTCTTCCCTCCCAAAGTAATAGATAACTTAGGAAGGATCCCCAATTGTTGACTGGTTCCTTTGTTAAAAGCTAATAGATTCTGGTTGACGGGGACAAGTTGAGGGGAACCCAAAGCTTGCCAAGCAATTTAGGACAGAATACTAACAGATGCACCCTTGTCTACGATTATGCTAGGTACGACCATATGGTAATCTTGTACTGTAATCTGGAAAGGGACATAAAATGAAAGGTGATATCCTGCTAGTCAACTCCAACCAAAAGAAGTGACTAAACTACTTAGAGGGGGTGTCGTAGGAATGTGACAACTATCCTCTTCCTTGATGGGAACTAGAGAAATGCTTTCATGCATCTCATGGGAGGATTTCCCTCTAGTTCATTCGAAACCAAAGAAACCAGAAAAATCTGAGCAATATGAGGTTCACTGTCTACGGGAAAGGTGTGGTTAATTGAAGGTGGAGCAAGGTCTACTGTTTTCTCGACCAATGGTTGGATGAGAACGAACCCACGAGACTTACTTTCAAAGAGAGTGGGGTTGACCAAAGATGGATTTTGATCAAACGCTGGATCAACTATTGGAGGATCAGGGGAAATCTATCGATACCCAGTCGGAAGATGAGGTTTAGAAGCTGTAAGGTTTTCCAACTCTTTGGAAGCTTAATCCATTAAAGGACAAAGGTGAATGGGATGATTACCTTCACACAACTTGCGAGGAAATTTGACCTTTCCCTTTTTCCCATGAGCTTTACTAGTTGAAGGTTCATCACCAGCGTAATCGCTAAAGGCTAATGAAAAAGGTCGATGTGAACCAGTGGACCACACTTCTAAGACCTTGGGAATACCAGGGCAATTTTGAAGAAGGTGGTCATCCTTACATAACATGCAAGGGAATTTTACTTTCCGAGGCTCGTTGGAAAATTTTTCTTCATTAGTTGCATTTGTAGCAACAACTGCTTGGTTGCCCCATTACTTATTTGGCTTCTTCTTCTTCATCCTCTTCTTCTTCTTCTTAGATTCCTGGTTACTAGAATCCAGACTTTCACCAGGCGAAGAGGAAGAACGGGGTGAAGAAACGGGTGAAGAAGGCGAGGGGTCAACTTTAGGATCAACACGAGATTGATGTTGTTCAGGTGGAGGAGAACTCAGTTGAAAAGCATGTTGGACACTCGAAACCACCGAGGTCGAAAACAACCAAACTGGAAGACTAATGGTCAAACCAGGAAGGGACAACGTTGCCATATAGGAAGCATCAATATTTACAAAAGAAGGAAAAGGACTAGGATTCCCCTCAAAGGGGTTTCCTTGACTGGTAGACTTGGGAAATGTTGCCATTGGTATCAACCTAAGATCTACTAAGGAGTATTTCCACGAGAAGGATGTTGTTCAACTGTTAATTAAATTTTAGAATTTGAAACAAAAACTTGGCCTTTTCATGTTTTAAGAGTTGAGAAAAGGATGAAAAGGTGACTCTAGTTTCTTTTGGTTTGAACGAGCTCGAAAGGACAAGTGCCTGATGATCTTTTAAATTTAAAGAGTGGGAAAATATCGAAATGAATACTCAGGTGAATCTAGGTAAAAGGAGTACCAAGTAACCGTGAATTGCAATATACACCTCAACAAATAAATTTACCAAGGACTTGACGTACGTGCAAGCATTCTCCCAGAATGTTGTGTTCGATGTATCACGTTTATAGGGCGGCAGACTCGGCTTCCTACAAATAAAGGTTTGCAACCTATGAGGGTCTCCCTTTATATACTCAACAATATAGGGAGTGCAAGTTCATGCTAGCACTGTCTAATACCGAAGCGAACGATCGCTGCTAAGATTTAAAGATGTTGGAACACGTCTCTAACCTAGACCACTAGAAATGATCGTTAATGTTTCAAGTTCTCCTTAGGTTAATTGAATATATTTTAAGGGTCTATCTTGAAACTATGTCTCAGTTTTTAGGTCTTATCGATGTCACCTGAAAAACTCTTATGTGTAGCTATATGAGGCAAAACCCTTTCAATTCCATGAATGCTTACACTAATTGAAAGAAGAGAAAATAATCAATGTAATAAACAAGCAACTGAAAGTAAGATAACTCTTCACTACTCTTTTCAAAACAAAACAATGAAAATTCTTTCCACTTCCTACTCTTCCTATCAGATGCACTTCGACTAGTCCTCTTGATAGTAAAAGAAGTTCATTTCATTTCAATTGCTCATGATGATGAAATTCTAGCTTTCAATGATGCTACTTAATGCAACATATCAATTAAAAAACTAGAATGATGTATTTTCTTCAATGGAATGCTAGAATGAATATTTCACATAAACATTTCAATGAAAATTTTCAAACAACCAAACATCAATCATATGCAAAGCACGATAAAAATAACTCCTTTCAAACCAAATATGCAAAGATTCAATTGAAACAAATCAAGCAATGTAATCTATGCTCATAAAAGGGACGTTCATCAAGAGAAGAGAAAACGAAACTTTTTCACTCGTTCAATTGAAAACAGAGAAATATAGATGCAAGGATTAAAACATGAAATGCATGAAGCAACAAATCACCAACTTGATTTGATGAGCAGACAAGCAAATGAATGGACAATGACCTAGATGCCCTAGGAACACAAACCATCCAAAAAACTCAAAAAATCAAGTAATGCAATCTCAAACCAATCAAGCTAACAAAGCATTCTAGCGAGGGAGAATAAAGGCAAACAAGCCAAGAAATAGAATCTATGAGGACAAGACACACTGGCAATGATTTAAGAAAAACCCTGATTTTAACCTACAAGAATAAAATAGAATAATTAATAATTATAATTGTCAACCAACCTAGATCCATCTTAACTCTAGATCTACCAAGCGTTAATAGGTCAAACATCTTTTCACTCTAAAAGATGTTTGCATCTCAAGAGATTTGATCCCTCTCAGCACTTTGTAGATCTAGAGTTGGTATGGATTTAGGTTGGTTTAATTTACACCTTTAAATAAGTTACATTCCACATGAATACCATGGGTCATTTTTATTTTTATTATTATTTTTTTATTATAGGGTTATTTTTATTTTGTTATTTTTACTTTTATTTTATTTATTTTTCTTTTATTTTGACCAAGTTAAAATGTTTACATTACATTACAATAATCTTTTAATTTAATTTAAAAACAAATACAAGACATTGCATATTATTACGTTACAACCAACCTAGAGCCATCTTAACTCCGGATCTACCAAGCGCCAAGAGGGATCAAATCTTTTTTCACTCTAAAAGAAGTTTGCATCTCAAGAGATTTGATCCCTCTCATCACTTGATAGTGTTGTCGCTCCCAAAGATAGTCTTGGATTGCTTACAAGACCAGTGCCTGGGCACATCTAGATTTTGTGTGTCTCAAATGATTCACAGGGTAATGTGGACATCACACACACACACACACATATTGAAAGGAATGGGTTGGTTCATTCATCCAAAGGTATAAGTCATGTATTTCCGGTATTTATTCACATATGCAGTTCATAGAAATATGTGCATAAAATAGTGGAAGCTGAGTTGTTCAAGGACTTACAGTTTAATAAGATTTTATAGAGCAATGAAAGAGGATAAGCAGAAAGAGAAACTCATCGCATAGAGCTTAAAGCATCAAGAATTCTACATTTGACACATAGAATTTGAAGCATTAAGAACTTCTACACTTATTTGAGTTATAGGTAGATATAATGGACAAAAGAGAGATTGAATGCTATGATTCATGTAGCGCAATTTTAAAGATATAATCTCAGTAATCCATATAGGCACATGCATTAATAAGTCAACACAAATGAGACATTGAAGAAGTATGAAATATTTCTAACAGCTATGATTCGCATGAATTCAGAGAAGAAACATGAACATAGTGGGTTTTAACAAAGGGATAACATATTGTAATACTCGAAAGGGGAATCACCACCATTTACTTGATATTCTGAAAGATCTGTATTATAAAGTCATATAGTCTGGAAATAACATGTAGTTTTTTCTTTAGGATTTATGAACCTTTGTAAAGTTTCACTTCCCCCTATTCATCTAGAGAGGGGAGTGTTTGAACATGCATTACAACAAAAATATCTCCTGTCGAGTCTTAGTTGTCAAACCAACTAGTTGTCTCAGCCAGGGATGGCTCTGTGGCCCAAAAACATTACAAAATATTAAATGCCTCTTTAAAGGGCAACCCATTACAAGATAACAAGTCAGACGACAATTAGATGAACACGTTAATACAATATCTTTGTGCCCATCCCTTTGATCATCAATGCTCCAGGTTGAATTTTGCTCACGGTCTGGCTTCCTTTGTTACTCAGTCGACTTCCGTTGCTTCTGCCTTTACTGCTTGAACCATTCATCCTTTAAAATTTCTAGTGGGCACTATCAGTTTCATGCCGCAGTACTGAAGCATACGACCCATGGGCAGTACTTCGTCTTTCCTCTATATGGGACCACCATGCTAGATAATCAAGTCTTGTCGAGCTATTAAGTCCTTGTTTATTTCTGTCAGCATTGACCGTAGTTCTGTGTCATAAAGGGCCTTTCTGGATTAGCCCATGTCGGGTTTAAATGCTCCATCTCCCTTATTAAATGCCACATTTGCCGACCCATCGCGCCTTTAAAGTTCTGCAATACCTATTGTGGGGTTCTCATATCAAGATTTTTCACTGAAAATCCTTTGCAGGACGGGGCCTCCAAATCCACTTTAGCGCTTTTTACTTCGTGTGCTCGAGGGCTATGACCAGGTGCTTAGTCTGTGGGTGTTAGGGCCTTTGGAATGCCCTTCGGCGGTCTTTTTGCTTTGTTACTTGGAATACCTCATACCATCGATTTATAACACTTTACCTTTGGTATCTCCCCTTGACACCAACAATAGCCGATCTGCGGAATCGGGCCCACCTAGGATATCGCAATCGAAATGCGGGAGAGAGAGACTTTTTACCTCATTTTATAGCACTAGTCAATTGTCTGGATGCAAAACTTTCATAAGGTATGACACATAAAATATCGCATCCAGGAGGGTCATTCACATATCGCAATCGCAGGTCGAAAGGGACTTCGACAGAGGAGGGAGTTTGCTTTGATCGTCGATTGCTAATTTACAATGGGTGACCTCATCACTGCCAAGTGTCACTTTGTGAGAGGTGATACGTGTCGCCTATAAATACCCCCTTAAGACCCTGAAAAATGCCAGATCAACATGCCATGTGTCCTCCATACCGCCATGTCATCTCTGTAATACCACATCCTTTTTTCGCTGCAATCCTTTGTTAAGTGGTTTTTGGCCCCTCTCGACACTTTACACTATATCGGGACTTCTCCACTTTGCAACCTTTTTAAACTCAGTCCTATCCAAAATCGTCGATATTGCAGGACCTTCGATGTTGCGAGAAGTTCGATATGTGAGACCTCCCTACCGCCAACAAGCCGATAGTCTGTGCCCAGGGCCCTCTGATCACCAATAAGTCGATGGCCCATGCCTTGGACCTGCCGATTTGTGATATCAATGATTGGACGATCGCATATTTCACTGCCTTCCCCTGCTGCTATTTAAGAAAAGCCCTGATTGCGATTTGCGATGAGCCTCACTCTTAGTTATTTTTCCTTTGTTTTCCAGCTTTGAAAGGGTATCTTAAGTCTGCTCTAACTTTTGATCCAGAAGTCCATTTTTGGACTTCCACCTACCGTTGGAAAGCTTATTCTGAACACTATGCAGTGGAGAGGGTCTAATTTAGATTTAAGATATTATGTGGCTTGGAAGATGGATACAAAAATATATGTTCTTTGGTACTCTTTGTACAATTGGAACTATGTTTTTAGAATTTGACAATATTGGCTCCACTCGGGGGCAGTGCCTTGCTAGCAAGGTGTTGAGAACTTGCAAACTACGAACTTCTCCTTTGGGCATGGAGTCTTTTCTAAACAAACGATAATTTTGTGAAAGTGTAATTTTGAACATAAACTGGAATTTTCATATAACAATTACAACACACACATTGGTATTTACATTGAGTGCAAGACATGTACCTCTAGTTTTGGAAATATATTTTGAGGAACTGACCATTTACCAGCACTTCTAGAGATTCACCGTCTAGATTTTCAAGCATGTACATGTTATTTTCTCTCTCTTTTGCAATCTTGAAGAGGCTGAACCATAGCCAATCAAATTTTCTGTGTTTGCCTTTGTCTTCCCGTCAGACGTCCCATCGGAGAACTAAATCTCCTGGTTGAAGAGGTCGATCCTTGGCCTTCTTGCCAAACATGGATTTCATCTTTTGTTAGTAATTTTACAATTTCGCCCCCACCTATTCTTTGTTCCCATGAAGCTCAACTAGTTGATTTATCCTTCGTGTCAAGGCACTTAGCTCTTCCTTAGCTTCTTGTAGTAATTTTTCCACCGCCATCGCTAATTGGATCGGGAAGACTGCAACCTTACCATACACTGCTCAAAAGGCGATTTCCTCATGGATCGTTTAGGAGTTACTCGGTTGGCCCATAGGGCAAACTTCAGTTGGGAGTCCCATTTCCTCTGATTCTCGGTGATGGTCTTCTTTAGCATCCTCACCACAATTTTGTTTAAGGACTCAGCCAAGTGATTACCTTGGGGATAGTAGGTAGTGGAGTGTCCGATAATGATATTTAATTTCTAGTAGAAGCTAGTGAATTTGGTAGATTTGAAGACGTGAGCATTGTTAGTGATAATTTTGATAGGACAACCAAAGCGAGATAATATGTTCTCCTCCATAAACATAATTACCACTTGGTCTGTAGCGTTTCTGGCTAGGATGGCCTCTACAACTTGGTGAAATAATTTGTGGCCATTAATATCCATTTTTGTTGGCCACTAGATGGCGGGTTTATTTCTCAAATGAAGTCTAGTCCCCACTGTCTAAAAGGTTCTTCCACATGCACTGGAATCAGGGGGAGTGGAGAAAGCTTTTGTCTCTCCGCAAACACTTGGCATTTCTGGCACGATCTGACCTGGGAATGAACATTTCCAAACAGTGTAGGCTAGTAGAATCCTGCGTTGAGGATTTTATGTGCTATGGTCTTCCAGTTGCAGTGACCTCCACAAACTCCTTCATGAAATTCCTCAATCACTTTATGGGTTTCTCCCTCTACCAAACATAACAACAATACTCCCACCGAGTCCTTCCAATAGAGTAGATGATTAGATATGATATATTTGTGTGCTTGCAATCTCAGAGTTTGGTATTTGGATTTATCCATCCCTACTGGGCATCTCAAGAATAAGAGATAATGAATGATGCTCTTATACCAGGGTGATCCCTCATATTTAGCATAGATCTTCTGCTCGGATGTTTTAATCCCATTCTGATGATCCTCTGGTCTGCTTTCCTCTGTTATCAGGTTTATCCCTAGAGCTTGTCAATTAGATTAAGATAAAACCTTGGCCAACCCCTGGCCTTTTATGAGCTTAGTAGGCTTTATGTCTAGCTCATATTCTTGTATCTTTGTATCCACCTACCCCTTTTTCCTTCGTTGTCTCCTTGCACCAGGATGTCCTTGATCACTGTTGTTGGGACAAATGTTGTGATTTCTGATTGTAACACATACATATGAAATTCCTTCAAAGCCTTGATTAGTGCATACAAATTTATTCTCCCCAAAAAGGCTTGGACCTCTTTCTTATTCCTGGGTAGAGGAATATGATTGATGGCTTTGACTCATTTAAGATCGATCTTCACACCTTCCTACGCTACTATGTGTCCTAGTAGTTTCCCCTCACTCAGAGCAAATTGAGATTTCTTAGGATTCAAAGAAAAGCCATACCTCCTGCATTTCTCAAAGGCGAGCTTCAAGTGGAGGATGTGCTCTTCATCAGCATTAGAAAAGATTGTGATATCATCTAAATAAACCACCACGAATTTGTCTTGCTCCCCTACAAAATCTATGTATAACTCTCCAAAATGTGGCCCCTACTTTGATAAGACAGAAAGGCATGCGAGCATACATGAATGTTCCCCACGGGGTGGTGAAAGCAGTCTTCTTCTGATCATTAGGGTGGACTGCCACTTGGTTGTAACCATTGAACCCATCCATCATGGACATTCTGACTGAGTCAACCATCTTCTGCAATATATAATCCATCTTAGGCAGTGGATCGTTGTCTTTCAACGACGCCCTGTTCAGATTCCAAAAATGTACACATAGCCTTATTTCTCCGTTCTTTTTCTAGACTGGGACTAAGTTGGCCACCCATTAAGAGTACCTTAAAGGCACTGTGACTTTTGCCTGTAGAAGCTTTCTCACTTCTTTTTCAATGGAGGGGAGTAAGAGTGGATTTATTTGCCTAAGTTTCTGCTTGCATGTTTTTATTTTATTATTTAAAGTAATCTTATGCTGAATGATGTTAGTATCAAATGATTTTAAATCCTCATAAGACCAAGCAAAAACATCCTTGTAGATTTTGAATGGATTCCTTTTGATAGCCTGATCATTTGGGTTCCTCCTCTGAGCTAATATTGCAATCTTCTAATTGGTCATCTATCTTCGGAGCCATTGGTTTGGAGGCTATGTCATCCTTATTAAAAAGTATTTCTAGTGGGACTAGTCCGTAAGGAATGGTGTTCCCTTCCAATTGCATAATTTTGCACCCAACCACTGTGTCTTCCCACAAAGTGGTTTTTTGATTTCCTTCTTCTTCTTCTTGATCGATGGTGGAGTTAGTGAACTGCCCAACGACTTCTATGAATCGTTTCAACTACTCGTCGTCCTCGAATACTTGTTAGTGCTTGACATTATCAAGTATAGAGGGTTTGTATATGACTTCCACCTCATACCTGAGGAGAGGATTTTGAGGGGGCCTGAAACTGCTTGTCGCTACAACAAGGGAGTCAACCATTATATTTATTTCTCTAGGAATAAACTGGATATTGAAGACTAGGAAGAAGTTATCACTTAAATCCCACACTTCATTATGGTAAGTCCTCAGTTTGGGGTGTTTAGCATGGCACTGGTTTTTGATCTGCCTTACACGTCTAGCTAGAAGTCTCCATAGATCGTTAGTCATTAAATATTCACATTCTTTGCCGTTTGTAACCCAAGGAGCAATGCTTCATGCTCTGCCACGTTGTTGGTTGCCTCAAACTCCAACTTTAATGGGAAGGGTATCAGGATGCCCTTAGGAGATACCAACAATACTCCTGCTCCATTTCCCTCTTGGGAATTTGCTCCGTCAAAGTATAATTTCCATACTTGGTTTTCATTTGTGTGCTAGTGTTCTAACAGCCTTGCTAGGTGTTACTAATGGTTTTTCTAAGATGGTCTCATCTTTTTCTAGGAACAGGCAGGAGAGGTCGCTTTCTTTTCATTGCATTGGGGAGTTTTTTGAGCCTTTAGCTAGGGTCACAATTTTTACAAACCTGGACTCTCTCTACAACCTCCTTTGTTCACCTCCAAACGTGGGAATAGTGACATAAGTTAGATCTAACTTGATATAGCCCCCTACCTTGGAACCCCAATATCCAGAGAGCTGCATGTCGAATTGAGGGGGAATATCTGCCACTACTATGTCCATTACCACGCTCTTCACAGGGATTTGAGCCAGGTATACCACCAGATCTTTTATCATTCCTTAAAATTTGACCCCCTTAGAGTCTGATCCAGGAGGATCTCGTCATATCAACTACACAGGTTCAATTTTGTTGTCAGCATTTTGTGTCTGGTATCTTCAGCCATCTTAAGTGATGTTCAGGTTGTCCGGTAATGTATATGGTTTTCATGGTGATTTGGTTTGGTACCTGGTTGGTGACATGTGGTTGTAGTCAGTTCCGCTAGGATTTGGTCATCGATATGTGATTTTCATCCGCCTTGCAAAGTTCGGATGTCGACTTGTTTTGTCGTCATGTGATGTCACCAATGTTGCTTTGTGACGAAAAAGTGTGTAAATGGGTTTATGTGAAAATGTGTAAAGTCTTTGACACTAAAACACCTACAACCTATGCCTAAACCTTTTACCTCAACCCTAAGGTGGAAAAAATCAAACCTAACACCTAAAACCATAATCTTCAAACCTAAACCCATTATTCATAATGTATTAAAATACAATAACCTTATGTTATACCCCTCTTGCCCTATATAATACGTTACAAAAACATTGTAATTACAACCCACCGTCTTAATCATAGTGAAACTGCATGAGAGAAGACTGCGGGTACTGTAGTCATGTGAGCAGGCAAAGCGTTATTGTTAACCGGGTGGAGTTCATAGTTTAGACCACAACAGCTATCGTGTTTGTTGTGGCATGTGAACAAGAGTTAAAAGTCAGGCGGAGATTAACCGTGGAAATTAAATCGCAGTAAGGTGGGGTAACATTACTGTGGCAGTGACAGCATGTGAATGCACCGCAATTGTCAATCAGAATCTCCAGAGGAGACCGCGCAGGTGGCAGTTTGCGAGTCGACCGCCAAGGCATGCCGCCTGCACGCGGAAACTGCCTGAATAACATGTCGTTAGTTAAACCGTCAATGGATATGTGTATTATATGGTCTATTATTGGGTTTTTGTTGGAGCTTTGGGATATTTAATTAAACTACCATGGAATCTAATCCCTAGGTATCAGACCATGATATGAACGAGACTCATAAACCCAAATTTCAGCCATTCATGCCTATTTTAGCAATGATAGCCTCGAATGAACTTGGGGGGGGGGGTTATAAATTCATAATTTTTCTCATGTAAAAGGACATTAGTGGTTTTGAGTTTAGAGTGCAAATTCTGGAGGATATAGGTTGTTTTGTTTTTAGTGTAACAGGAGCATCCAGAGTCAGAATTGGGAACCATGATAGGCGTTGAAAAGTTGGTTAAGAGAGATTTCTTATGACAATGACTAGAAGTGCTTGTGTCCACATTCAATTTGGTTAATTTGTTGTGTAATCGACCTTCTCTGATTCAATCCTAATAAAGTGGTCGCCCATCTTGAAAGCGGACCTGGAGACGTAGTCCATCAGGGACAAACTCGGTAATCAATCTTGTTGTCCGATATCATTGTGTATTTGTTGTTTTCACTTTTGTTTTACATCTTTCTTATGTTTATCATCTATCGTAAAGTCTTTCTTCTCAAGCAGTTCTCACGATTTCATCACTTTAAGTTAACATTCATTTCATTGTTGGCATAATCAATTCTACTTTAGTTTTAACATATGATCATTTCAAATCATATAATTTGGTATCAGAGCAGGTTGCATTTGTAGAATTTGTCGTTGAATGTTAACCAGGTATAAGTCACAACGTGGAGAAGGAATCCTTGAGAAGATTGATCCAGAGATTGGCAAGCAAAGAGTCGACCATGACAGGATCTAATGCAGGTGAAACGCCAGAAACTAAGATGAGCGATGAGCAATTTCAGCAAGCATTCTTGACTTTGTAGTAGATGTTGGGAGAACTATACGAAGACAAGAAGGCGAGAGATGCAACTTCTTCTTCAAAGACATCGAAGAAGGACAAAGGTAAAGGCAAGGTTGATAAACCACCTTCACCTCCATCATCTCCATCATCATCATCATCTTCTTCTTCCAGTGTAGAATCCAAAACAAACAAAAAAAAGAAACCTAAGAAAACATCTATTTTAAAACTTGTTCTAAAATTTGAGTTACCACTTTATGATGGCGAAATGAATCTTGAAAAGCTAGATAACTGGATTAAGAAGTTAGAAATGTATTGTCGTATCTAGAACATTTTTGACGATAAAACGAAAATTCAGTTAGATACACTTAGAATGGGAGGAATAGCTTTAATCTGGCGAGAAAGTAAAACTCAGATATATGTAAAGCGAAAAGGAAAAGTCATCTCTTCATGGTCTAAGTTTTTAAAAGCTCTTAGAAAACAATTCTATCCTTTATGATACATGCATCAAGCTGTTATTGATTGGCAGCGTTTGAGGCAAGGTAAGGGGCAGAGTGTTTAGGAGTTCACTCAGGAGGTCAGAAAGAAAGCATTGGCGCTTGGTATTTCATTGGATACATGTGAAACTTTGTTAAAATACATCAACAAATTACATTCATATTTGCAGCATACACTATTGATGTTTAATCCTAATGATTTTGATGAAGTGTGTGTTCAAGCCATACATATTGAATTAGGTGGCAGACAATTCAAGTTTTTTACGCAATCATCCAAAGAGTTGGAAATCAAGGATTCAAATGACAATAAGGGGAAGAACAATTCGAAGAGAAAGAAATCAGCAATAGCTTAGAAGGAAAGACATACTTGTTCTCATTGCCAGAGAATTGGTCATGATGAATCTAAGTGTTGGAAACTTCATCCAGAACTGAAGCCCAAAAGTTCCTTAAAGAGAAGGATGAAAAGAAGGCAATTGCAGCGGTCCAGCAAGATCTAGGTTCCAGAATTCAGGGGATGAAAGGAGGATAACTACCATAGTTACGACAGGTAAAACTTCTGATATTGGTTCAAGTTCGAATACTATTGCATCTTCATCAAACATAAATCCTTCAAATGAGGATAAAAGAGTTGAATTATTTAACATAAGGATAACTTCTAAGCACACAAAGATAGATATAATGTTTGACAGTGGATCACAAGCAAATTTAATATTTGAATATTTAGTTAAGAATTTGGGTTTGGAGACATGGAATCATTCAAGACCTTAACCATTAGTATGGCTAAATAAATCAACTCAGATAAAAGTCACAAAACAATGTCGATTAAGATTTGCCATTACAACTAATTACATTGATGAAGTGGAATTAGATGTGGTTCCAATAGACATATGTGGAGTATTCTTAGGCAATACTTATATTTATGATCGTGATGCAGTATTCTACAGGAGAGAGCATAAATATCACCTTAAGAAAGATGGGGTTGAATTTATTGTCAGGGCACATCAAAACAAAAATCACTTGAATATTGTTGCTAATCAGATGAGGCGATTAATAAGTTAAAATAAAATATTTGCAATCATGTGTGTAAAAGAACAACATAAGAATCAACATGATGTTTGTTCAAGTTATGAGCCTCAGCTTAAAGATAGTTTGATAAAAGAGGTAGAAACTTTTTCAGTTCTATTTAAAGAAACCAAACATCTTACTCATAAGCAAGGAATACGACATGAATTACAGCTGATGCCTAAAGCTTCTCTTCCTAATGTCAGGATGGATCAATTCAATCCAAGTTTAGTTAACAGTGACAAGGATGCCGATATTGGGGAAATTCAGTGTTAAAATTCTCTTGTATTGTGTCACCATTTCATGTTTCAAACAATTTGGAAGCCTCCTTTCAAGTGGAGAGGAAGGCTATTTGTTTTCATATCAAAGCCTTTTGGAAAGTAGTGTCAAAGTATCCAATACATCTAAGGGAAACTTATGCATCAGGGAAAAGTGCTAAACAATAGAAACATCATTTAATGAAAAAGGAAACAATGATTCAAACAAATCAACAACCATTTCAATACTTTCAAAATCAAACTAAGTTGCAACAATTGTCATCTTACATTTTGATGGGTTTATTGCAACAAGTTCACTTAGTAATCAGGAATCAGGAAAATATATCAAGTCAAGTAACTGGTTTGATGTCAAGAATATCTTTGATTGTCTATGTCATTTCGCAATATAGATTATTAATACATGTCAATTGTATTGAACAATATCCAGTAGAGACTATTTTCAAAGATGATTATGAATCACTAACTCATGGTATTTCATGGAAAGAAGTCAATTTCCATGTTCACGATAGGTTGTTTAACCATCTTTGCAAGTTGTACATATTGCAGATGGATGGAACATGTCACCAATTCAAAATGTGCCATGGTTAGCATCATCAGGGTCATCACTTTCAGGTGGTTGGTCGAATGTATTGGTACATCATCAAGACAAGGTGGAGAGTGAGGGAGCTCTACCATCATTTATTATCTATCTAGTCAAACTTTTGTGGTCCAAAAGCTTTCAAGTGGAGAGGATTGATCCAGGAGGATCTCCTCAGATTAGCTACACAGGTTGAGTTTCGTCGTCAGCATTCAGTGTCTAGTATCTTCAGTCATCGTCAATGATGTTTAGGTTGTCCGGTAATGTATATGGTTTTCATGGTGATATCGTTTGGTACTTGGTTGGTGACATGTGGTTGTAGTGAGTTCCGCCAGGATTTGGTTTGTCGATATGTGATTGCCATATGAATTGCAAAGTTCGGATGTCGACAAGGTTTTGTTGTCACGTGATGTCACCAATGTTGCTTTGTGACAAAAAAGGGTGGAAATGGGTTTATGTGAAAATGTGTAAAGTCTTTGACACTAAAACACCTAAAACCTATGTCTAAACCTTTTACCTCAACCTTAAGGTGGAAAACATCAAACCTAAGACCTAAAACCCTAATCTTCAAACCTAAACCCATTATTCAAAATGTATTAAAATACCATAACCCTATGTTATATCCCTCTCGGCCTATATAATACATTGCAAAAACATTGTAATTACAACCCACAGTCTTAACCGCAAGGAAACTACACAGGAGAAGATCGCGGGGATTGTAGTCATGTGAGCAGACAAAGTGTTATTGTTAACCGGGCGGAGTTCACATTTTAGACCGCGACAGTTACCGTGTCGATTGTGGCATGTGAACAAGAGTTAATAGTCAGGCAGAGGTTAACCCTGGCAATGAAATCGCAGTCAGGCAGGGTAACATTACCATGGCAGTGACGACATGTGAACACACCACAACTGTCAACCGAAACCACCGGAGGAGACCGCGCAAGTGGCAGTCCGCCAGTTAACCGTCAAGGCATGCGGCCTGTCACATGGAAACCCCCAGTGGATATGTGTATTATATGGTCTATTATTGGGTTTTTGTTGGAGTTTTGGAATATTTAAGTAAACTACCATGGAACCTAATCCCTAGGTGTCAGACCATGATATGACCAAGACTCATAAACCAAAATTTCAGCCATTCATGCCTATATTAATAATGATCGCCTCAAATGAACTTGTGGGGGGGGGGTGCAGGTTATAAATTCATCATTTTTCTCATGTAAAAGGACATTAGTGGTTTTGAGATTTAGAGTGCAAATTCTAGAGGATATAGGTTATTTTGTTTTTAGTGTAACAGGAGCATCCAAAGTCAGAATTGGGAACCATGATAGGCATTGGAAAGCTGGTTCAGAGAGCTTTCTTATGACAGTGACTAGAAGTGCCTGTGTGCACATTCAGTTTGGTCAATTTGCTATGTAATTGACCTTCTCGGATTCAATCCTAATGAAATGGTCGCCCATCTTGGAAACGGACCCAGAGACGTAGTCCATCAAAGACTGATGGGATGGTATCACAGGTAGTAGGAGTTTTCTCTTTCCATACTTTCCTGAAAATTAATTTCTCTAGGTTAGATACAAATGGGGCTTTCTGCTGAGAGGTATTTGAGGGAGTGTGAGGCTTTTTAAAAGCGAGTATGATAAATGATAATGGGGTTTGTGGAGTCACTAAGGTGATGTGGACACAAACAAAATGTCTTTGCTCACTCACACAAAGAGTGCTCAACTTGTCGTATCCGAGGGCAAATGCCCTTCAATACGTTCCCAAATAATGGCACCAGAAGATGTTGTCACTCCCAAAGACAACCTTGGATTGCTTACATGGCTAGTGCCTGGGCACATCTAGATTTTGTGTGTCTCAAACGATTCACAAGATAATGTAGACATCACACACACACACACACATATTAAAACGAACAGGTTGGTTCATTCATCCAAAGGTATAAGTCATGTATTTCTAGTATTTCTTCACATATGCAGTTCACAGAAATATGTGCATAAAGTAGTGGAGGTTGAGTAGTTCAAGGACTTACAGATTAATAAGCTTTTATAGAGCAATGAAAGAGGATAAGCAGAAAGAGCAACTCGTCGCATAGAGCTTAAAGCATCAAGAATTCTGCATTTAGCACGTAGAGCTTGAAGCATTAAGAATTTCTACACTTATTTGAGTTACAGGTAGATATAATGGACAAAAGAGACACTGAATTCTATGATTCATGTGGTGCAAATTTAAAGATATATTCTCAGTAATCCATACAGGCACATGCATTAATAAGTTAATACAAATGAATCTGTGAGGAAGTATGAAATATATATAGCAACTATGACTTGCATGAATTCAGAGAAGAAACTTGGACATAATGGGTTTTAATAGAGGGATAACATACTGTAATACTCGAAGGGGGAATCACCACCATTTACTTGATATTGTAAAAGATCTGTATTATAAAGTCATACAGTCTGAAAATAACATGTAGTTTTTTCTTTAGGATTTATGAACCTTTGTAAAGTGTCGCTTCCCCAATCTATCTAGAGAGGGGAACATTTGAACATGCATTACAACAAAAATATCTTTTGTCGATTCTCATTTGTCAGACCGACTAGATGTCTCGGTCAGGGATGGCTCTGTGGCCCAAAAACATTACAAAACATTAAATGCCTCATTAAAGGGTGGCCCTTTACAGTATAACAAATCAGTCGACAATCATATGAACACGTTAATACAATATCTTTGTGCCCATCCCTATGATTGCCACTGCTTCAAGTTGAATTTTGCTCATGGTCTGGCCTCCTATGTTACTCAGTCGACTCTCGTCGCTTCTTCCTTTACTGCTTGAACCATTCATCCTTTAAAGCTAGGAGTGGGCACTACCAGTTTCATGTTGCAGTACTGAAGCAGAGGACCCCTAGTCCATACGTCATCTTCCCTCTATATGGGGGAACCATGCTCGATAATTAAGTCCCACCGAGCTGCTAAGTCCTTGTTTACTTATGTCAGCGTCGACCCTAGTTTTGTGTTACAAAGGGCCTTTCTGGATCAGCCCATGTCGGGTTTGAATGCTCCATCTCCCTTGTTAAATGCCATAGCTGTTGACCCACCGCGCCTTTAAAGTTATGCAATACCTAGTCGCGGGGTTCTCATATCAGGATTTTTCACTAAAAATCCTTTACAAGACAGGACCTCCAGATCCAATTTAGCCCCTTTTACTTAATGTGATCGAGGGCTATGACCAGCTTCTTAGTCCTCAGGAGCTAGGGCCTTTTGACTCCCCTCCTGAGCTCTTTTTCCTTTGTTACTTGGAATACCGCATACCAGCAATTTATAACGCTTTACCTTTGGTATCTCCCCTTGAAACTTGCGATCGTCGATTTGTGGGATCGAGCCCACCGAGGATATCATAATCGAAATGTGGGAGAGAGAGGATTTTTACCTCCTTTCGTAGCGTTGGCCGACTATTCGGAAGCAAAACTTTCATAAGGTATAACACATAAAATATCGCATCCGGGAGGGTCATTCGCATATTGCAATCGCAGGTCTGAAGGGACTTCGACAGAGGAGGAATTTTGCTTTGTGTGATCATTGATTGTCGATGTGCGATAGGTGACATCATCACTACCAAGTGTCACTTTGTGAGAGGTGACATGTGTCACTTGGAAATGCCTCCTTAAGACCCTAAAAATTCCAGATTAGCATGCTACGTGTCCTCCATACCGCCATGTCATCTTTGTACTACCATGCCGTGATGATGTCAACAACCATGTGGATTCACAGGGGACCAATGGTATTCCGCCACATGCCCCCCTAGTGGAGAGAGAAAAGGGCCCGTCCGACCTTGTTGTTCCGCTCCAGTCCTTCGTTAAGTGGTTTTCGAACCCTCCCGACACTTTACATTATATTGAGACTTCTCCACTTCGTAGTCTTTTAAACCTGGTCCCGTCCAGAATCGCTGATTGTCAATATTGCGGTACCTCCGACGTTGCGGGAAATTCGATATGTGAGGCCTCCCCACCGCCGATAAGCTGATAGACTGTGCCTGGGGCCCTTCGATCGCAATAATCCGATGTGCCATACCTTGGACCTACCGATTTGTGATTTGAGATATTGGCGATCGGCCGATCGCAGATTTCGCTGCCTTCCCCTGTTGTTATTTCATAAAAGCCCCGATTGTGATTTGCGATGAGCCTGACCCTTAGCCATTTTCCTTTTATTTTTTGCTTTGAAAGGGTATATTCAATCTGCTCTATCTATTGATCTAGAAGTCCGTTTTTTGACTTCCACCTACCGTTGGAAATTTTATTTCGAATCTATCAAGTGGAGAGAGTCCAATTTAGCTTTGAGAGATTATGTAGCTTGGAAGATGGATGCAAACCTCTATGTCCTTTGGTACTCTTTGTACAACTGAAACTCTATTTTCAGAAGGTGACATCAGGTAGATCCAAAGTTAAGATGGTTCTAGGCTAGTTTAATTCCCTCCTTTAAATAGGTTATATTCCACATGAATAACATGGGTCAATACCATGGGTTCTCAATACCATAGGTCAATACCATGATTGATTTTTTTATAATGTTATTTTTATTTCTTTATTTTATTTTGACCCTGTGAAAATGTCTACATAGCATTACACTATTTTTTTTATTTGATTTAATTAATTTTTATTTTTATGTTATTTGACTTGGTCAATATGTTATACATTGCATTACAACATCTCTACCATATTTGGTTGGAAAGCACCTCTCGACGCAACAACTCTACCATACTTGGTTGGAGAGCACTTCTCGGTGCAATAAAACATTTTGATTGGGTTAAATTAAATAAAAATAAAAATATAATTTTGTAAATTATAATTTATATATTTTTTTTTCAACAAAATTATTATGGGAGTACCTAGTAGATCTCATTTTGTATGGTTTTTCTCACAATTTTTACCAAGTAGAGAATTTCTCCAAAGATTTTGAACTCGCCACAACCAAAAAACACACAATATGTGCCTATACCACTTGAGCTCAACTCCTTTAACAATATTAATAATACTCCTTTGATAATAACATGGATAATAATAATAATAATTAATAATTAAACCAACCTCAATATGTCTTAATTCTGAATCTACCAAGCATGAAGAGGCATCAAATCTCTTGAGATGCAAACTTGTTTTATAGTGAAAAGAGGTTTGATCCCTTTTGACACTCTAAGTTTGTTTATGGTAAATTATTACATTATAATGCGTATATTGTGACAAATATGTAGGTAACTTATCACTTTTTACATTTCATAAAATTAATACAATAGTATAGTATTAATATGATGGTATAATTTGTAGCTCATGAGGCATGGTTGATCAGTGATTAAGTGTTCTGTTAAGGCACTTGTTTGTGAAGGTCATCAATTCAAACCCCATGGGTGAGCCTATCAATGGCGACTCTGGCTTACCTTGTTCAATATTGTTTGTGGACTATTATACTGGGCCAAAAAAGTTTTTCTTGGTAGTGACGTGATGTGATGATGAGTGGCAGTTATAATTGTATAATTATGAATACAAATTTCCCTTCTTGTAACATTTGAACATAATCAGAAGCCACTAATTTTTGATCCACACACAAAGAAGGCTCGATGGCGAAGAGGATGCAGGAATGACTGGCGCGCCCATGACTTGACACGATGTAGACCATCCAAATGTACACTTGGGGCCTAGGCGCAGACCCGGACCATATTCCGTTGCAGTCTTGGCCATAACCTGCCCGGGAACCTCGTTATTCTCCACCTCCAGCTTACCCCCAGCGACTTGAGCTTGTGAATGCGGTTTTGCAGTATTGCATTTGTAGGGTTTCGGTTCAGCCTGTGTCGGTTACTCCAGTCCACGACGACAGCTAGCATAAACCCCAAAGCAACATGGAGGGTGACCTAATGGACTATTCGGAGGACCCCCTCGAGGGCACTCCATCTTCGGTAGATCGTCTAACAACGATGTGCACTTTCCGTTCAGTAGTGATCTCTCGGAGGTAATTACCCCTCTTCCGTCGCTTTCAGAACAACCTACCTCTGTGATCGACCTTCCAAAGTTACCTATGACTTGGTCGTCTCTCTCTGCTCCTTCCGTGATACCGTCCTCCCATCTCATTGACCTCGACCCCTCCGCATCTGTACAAGTAGTTGAATCCTCCGGCCTATCCTCCTTCCATCCCCCTGTGGCTATTCACTACGTTCCCCACTTAGTGAAACCCTCCCTTCACATTCCTTCCCTCTCGTAGAGCCAGCCCAGTCATCTGGAAGCTACACTACCGTTCCCCCCTCCAGGATGCCTACCTGCTTGATTTTGAACAGTTGCCTCCAAACCCTAACCCTAACCCTAATCCACTAAACCCTCGCCCTGAAGATCACCCTGAACAAGCGGAGATTGTGGAGCCATCCCGAGGAAAGAAGCAAAGGTGTGTGAAGCTTAAGACACAAGATGTTTTCATTGACTAGGAAGAGGATTTCAAGTGGTAGGACACCATGGATATGGCAACGACGATCCTGGTAGGCAGAGTCAAAGGAAGGACCTACTCTGCAGCTAGACTAAAATAATGGGTAGCTGAAATATGGGGTCATCACTTCGCAGACCTACCTATTGTCCAAACCTTTGTCTGTGATTGGTTTGCCCTCAGATTTGTGCAAGTTTACCACACAAACTGGGTTCTATCATCCTACTGGCACATCAAACAAGCCCTGGTCATGCTAAGGAGATGGAGCCCACTATTTGACCTTGACAGAGAATAGCTCGAGGTAGGGCCAATCGGGGTTAGACTACCTGGTCTGCCCCTGCACTTCTAGACCGAGGAAATCTTCAAAAGAATTGGTAATACCCTGGGAAGTTACCTAGATTATGACAGATCCTACCTTTTAACATGAGTCATGGCCTATGCGAGACTATTAGTGCACCTAGATATTAGAGGAGGCTTGCAAGAAAAAGTCACCCTTCGTTGGAGAAATTATGATCGGACACAAATCCTAGACTATGAAGGGTTCCCTTCTACTGCAAACGATGTCATAAATCTATACATCTCTACAAGGACTGCCCTCTCCTCACAAAAAATAAATCAGGGTCTAAAGGGAAACCCACATCTGTTGAGGGAGCACAGACGCAGAAGGAACAATCCAATGAAGCCGATATGATCAACATTGAGCCGAATGGATCCAGACCTAACCCAGAGACATCGAAGAAGCACATAACTGCACCCCTTCAGCCACCTTCACATCCACTGATCAGGTCCAAGGCGGTCGCTGGCGGAGTGCTTTCTCTTGTCCTTCCTTACTCTCTGCATCCATTAAATTTTCATATGCACTTTCATCTGGTCCTCTGCATCTTGGGACAATCCTTGATTATACCCTCTGCTCAAACCTTCACATCAACCCCCTCATTTCTCAGTTAGATCCCCATCCCGTTGTCGAGCCTCTGTCTAATCCCTCGACGCATGAGATCCCCATCCCTGGGACTGCCCCTGAACCTCATTGCTACCATCTCCGCTCTCACACCCGAGGTAGACCATCCTCTCTATCCAAAGCAAAATAGAAGGAAGGTTAAGAGGTGGTTTATGGCAAAAAAAAAAAAAAAAAAAAAAAAAAAAAACTAGCACTGAGGAGACTCCTTCGAAAGGAGCCAGGTGATTTAGTTCTTCTTCAGGAAACCTTAGGTGCAGTTTCTATCATAACACCTCTTCTAGAGTCCATGCTCCTAGGTTGGCAATTCCATGCCTTGGATGTAAATGGACGATCAGGAGGCATAGCCCTAGTTTACAACCGTCACTCTTTCAAACTGCTAGGAGCCTGGGGAGGCATAGGGTTCTTAGGGGTTAGAATATACTCATCAGAGCTGGGTGCAGAGATTATAATGCTGAACATTTATGGACCCTGCCACCATAGAGAGATCTTCTGGGAAAGGCTGATGGGAACCACATTTTATAGGCAGACAATCTTATCCTTAGGGGAGATCTAAAATTTTCCCTAGGTTTCTCGGGATCCTAGGGTCTACAAGCACAGGTCGACCCCCTAGCAGGATATTTTGAGCATATTCTCGATTCTCATCAGCTCATCAATATCCCTGTGGTAAAACTAACCCGAACTTGGAGCAACAAAATAATTGGGAAGGCTAGCCTTGCGAGGAGACTAGATTGATTCCTCATCAAGGAACATCTATTGGAGCAAGGGTACACTTATCGTCAATGGGTGGGATCTGGTGGACTCTCAGATGATTTGCCTATTCATCTTGAAATCTGTGGCATCATCAACAAACCTAGAGCCCCCTTCAAATTCAAATCCTCATGGTTGAACGACATCTCTTACACTAGTCTTGTGACAGACTTTTGGAAGACCCACCCACCAAACAGAAACGGTCACGTCATTAAGGGATTCGTGGCCAATATGAAGGAACTAAAGAAGATTTCTAAGATCTAGGCTCACATTAAGAGATGTGATGAAGAACATCGGGTGAATGAAATTGAAAAGGAGATAGCCAACCTTGAGGAAAATAGTAGAGGCACCTTCCCTTTGCCCGAGCTCAGGGACAAGCTTGTGGAGCAAACAACTCTAAGAGGGAAAATTCTCAAGGACAAAGAGGAAACATGGCGACTGAGAAGTTAGGCTGTTTGGATGAGAGAAGGGGATGAAAATACAAAGTTTTACCATAAATTCACAAACAGAAGAAGGGCCTATAATACCATTTGGAACCTAACAAATGATCAAGGAGCTGTGGTTGACACTTTCCCCATCTGGCCTCATTGGTCACCTCACACTTTAAGAAAGTCTACCAGAACCCTCATAATGCCACCCTTGCTGAGGTCATTAGAGTAACGCAACTGTTCCCTCGTTTCACTGAGAATGAGGAAGCCGAGCATCTCAATAGGGAAGTTACCATGGGGGAGCTTGAGGCCACTCTAAAATGGTTCAAAAGGGATAAAAGCCCAGGTCCATATGGTTGGTCAGTCGAATTCTACCTGGATTTCTTAGAGATTATAGGGAATGACCTATTGAAGGTCATAGAGGAATGCAGAAAATCCGAGAGCATGCTCGGGGCCATAAACACCACCTTCATAGCCCTCATTCCCAAGCCTGACAACCCCTCATCCTATAATGATTTCCGTCCTATCTCCCTTTGTAACTATCTTTATAAAATCATTTCCCAAATCAAAGCCAATCGAATCCACCCCATCTTGTTTGCCCGCATCTCCCCTGAACAATTTGCTTTCCTAAAAGATAGACAGATTCACGAAGCTATCAGATCGCTCAGGAGGTGATGCGCTCAATACAATCCAAAAAGATCAAAGGCATGATCCTCAAAGCTTCTCTCCAAAGCTTTCGATAGGGTAAGCTAGTTATATCTCAGAATCCTCCTTACCCATCTAGGCTTTTCTGTTGGATTTATCAAATGGATCATGTGTTGCATCACCAATGTATCCTTCAGTGTACTGGTCAATGGGGCACCCTCACCCTTCTTTGGCTCTGAAAGGGGCCTTAGACAAGGATGCCCCCTGTCACCTCTACTCTTTCTCCTTGTCATGGAAGGAGTTAACAGACTAATCAAGGACATGCATCACAGAGGTAGACTCTCTGGGATCAGAATAATGGAGGATTGTACTATAACTCACCTTCTCTTTGTGGATGATGTTCTTATGTTTCTAAACAGGGGAATATGTGACCTCATTACCATCTAGAACACTATCAACCTCTTCAAAATGACTACAGGCATGGCCATCAACAATTCTAAATCCTCTATAACTTTCTCTGAGTGCTCCCCCCATGAAATAAACTTTGCATTACAAAGGTTTCCTTTCACTCTGATTCAGAGACGAGGGCCTTAGATAATTGGGATACAGATTGAAACCGCATGGATACAAGATTACAGACTGGATATGGTTAATTACCAAGCTGGAGAAAAGACTCCATATCTGGTACCACAAATATCTCTCCAGAGCCAACAGGCTAGTGCTCATCAAAGTAGTTCTTGAGGCCACCCTAGTCTACTGGATGTCTCTTACATGGATACCTAGAGGCATCCTCAATAGAATACAAAACCTATGTAGCAGATTCCTTTGGAAAATTAATCAACCTAGGAGAATATTTTTCTTGGGCTAGATGGCACCTCCTATCTATACCCAAGAAATGGGGTGGATGGGGCATAAAAAAACTAGAGGAATTTTCCACTGCACTAGTGACCAAGCTAGGGTGGCATCTACTTACCTCCACCAGTCTCTGGACCAAAATTTTTGCTGCAAAATATATCTCCCCTCTCAGGCCACTCCATCCCCTCTCAGGCCATTGGAGTGGCTGAGACAGCCTAGCTGGAACAAATCAGGGATATCTAATATCTGGAATGCAGTGTTGAATGCACTACCCCTTATACAGGATGGTCTAACTTGGAGAATATTTGATGGGTCTTTTGTCCAAATTGGTTGAGACCCTTGGATAGGATGCAATAATGCACATCAGCTCCCCCTGGACTTACTACAGATCCTCACCGAGAAAGAAATCACACATATAGATCATGCAACGGACTTAGAGAAATCATCCTTCCTCCATCAAGCATGGAAGATAGCCCGTAGCTTGCTCCTCCCCCGACAATGGCATCAAGCATGGCACACCTACACTTCTGCCCTACATGAATCCCACATCAGGCTCAGAGAAGGGGAGGATGAGATAATATGGGCCATTGCTAAGAGTGGTCGGTACTCCCCAAAAGAGGGGTACCTACTATTGGCAAATAAACACAAGCCTCAGCTCATTGAATCATGGTGGAAAGACATGTGGAAACTGAAAGCACCTCCCAGTACTAGACTACTCCTGTGGTCTATCCTAAAAAACAAGGTGCCGACTAGGGAAAACTTGATTAAGAGAGGGCAATATGGCCCATATTGGTGTTGCTTCTGCAAGAACAACTCTGAATATATGGATCATCTATTTTTGTCCTGTTCAAGTCATTATCAGCCTATGGACCTCCACCCTTACCCACCTTCACCTACCTATTATCTGGGGGGGACAGACTACTAAGGAAGCTTGGGCAAATTGGTGGATATCTACTACATCGCCCAAAACCAAAAACCTCCCCCTTCTCATCTATTGGGAAATCTAGATAGCCAGAAATCGATACATCTTCCGTGACACTGCCCCTCATTGGACTTCCATCTCAGCCATAATTATAGCCGACTACAACTCTCTCCCTGAGGATTTGACCGCCACACCTCCCAGGAATATCATTCCTTAATTCATAGATCACTCAAAACCCTGGGCATTTTTTTATGGCTCCGCACAAGCTACATGATGTGGTGGTGGGGCTATATTACACATTTCAAAAAACCATTATTATCATATTCAAATGGGACTTGGGAATGACACCAATAACTCTGTTGAACTCTCCACGATATACTACCTAATCAAATTTGCTATAGAGAAAGACTATCATATTCTGCAAATCTTTGGTGATTCCGAAATTGTTTGTGACTGGATAAACAAAACCACAACCTATCACACATTCACATTAGGACATATATTGGCAGAAATTCATAGATGCATCTCACATTTTGATAGTTTTGTTTGTCATCACATCTACAGGGAATGAAACACCATCGCTGACCAACTTTCCAAAACGACAACGATTAGGCCACGCAACATCTGGTTGATACAGGAGCAGTGGGGAGAAGAACATTTCCAGTACTACCACCGGCCGTATATGGACCATGCAAACCAGGCTCAATAGGAGCCTGAACTTATGAAATCAAGTATCTCTTATTTTGTGTATTTTGAACTATGTATATACATAACAATACATGTTTTTAGGAATACGCTTTGCGTAGAGTATGTTTAATTTTGGCTCAATTATGCAATACTATTTAAAAGACTGTCTCCCTACATGGAAATCTTATTTTGGGATCTAAAAATTTTGAATGGGCACACAACCACATCTTATGCATATGCACTTTGCATTTACAGCATGTAATTTTCCTATATTTAATGAAAATTATTATTTTTCCAAGGGGAAAAAATTTACCGAAAATAAAATAATAATGTAATTTGTTAAAAACTCAAATTATCATGTAATTCCCATTTTATTTTTACTGTTTGACTCTTTCTTTTTTTTTAATTGTTACAAGTATTTTTTACATACCATATGTAACTTGTTCTCACGAATTACATGGTTAAAGACCTAAATTATGTTATAGAAATTAAGTTCTAATTAAATTGTATGACAACTAAGTAAACAAAAAAGACAACACGTTATTTTAGCTCCAGCGTTATTCGAATATTATTAGTGAGTGTGTTCAAATTATTTATTATTAATGGATATAAAAAGGTCGGTCTTCTACAATATTTTGATTTAGCCATTAGTATTGGAAATTATGTTTAGCTTAAATATTTGTTTAATTTTGACTTTTTAATATATTTATTTATTTATTATTTATTTATATATATATATATATATATTTTATTTTATTTATTTATTTATTTATTATTTATTTTAATTTTATTTTATTTTATTTTTTATTTTATTTTTTATTTTATTTTATTTATTTTTTTTTTTCAGAAGAAAAAGCGTAATATATTCATATACGAAGGTTACATAGTGCAAATGCACGAAGCATATGCCGGAACATTCATATAAGAGGATTACATAGAGCAAATGCAAGAAGCATATGCAGAAACGTGGACCAAACCACATGCAAATAAGCAAATACAGATCCCAAATAAAGCCCCGAAAGGCCAAATATTGCCCCCAGACAAGGCAAACCATCTAAATGGTGCAGAAGAGGCACCAAAAAACCAAGCATACAAGCAAAAGAAGAAGGAGCAGCAAGATCTGTCCGCCCAAAGAGGAAGGAGAGGCACGAAACGAGGAAAGGGAGCAACAATAGAAGCCACTCCTTCCCCGCCCCCTCAAACTCTCCACCTGAAAAAGACGAGAAACAAAGAAAGGAAACGCTGCCACAATCATCCGCAGCTGTCAGCAGAAAAGACCAACGGAGACATTCATAGAAGCGGCACGAAACAGGACAGAAGCACCGCTATTCCCTCAACGCTCCAATGGATATGCCTTGGCCAGAAACAAACCAGATTGCATCCGAGAAGGAGAAGTCCCACCGGAGCAGAGGCGATCACCGGGGGCGGAGGCAGCAAGGGAAGCCACCTCACCCCCGCTTAGAGAAACTAAAGACCAGAAGCTGAACCGTGGAGTCGCCGGTGAGGCCCCGCTATTGCGCTCCTACGTTGCTCCTGAACGCCCTCCTGCGTTCAAACCCCTGCTCCCCTGCTGCACGCCGCTCCTACGCTTCTGATCACACCTCCCCTCCTCGCCGCTCCCAGGCTTCTGTTGCACCTCCCCTCCTCGCCGCTCCTAGGCGCCCTTCTGCTCACGCTCCTGCGTGTGATCCTGATTTCCCTCCTCCAGTACTGCGCTCCTCCTCAGCTCCTGCTCGAGCTCCTCAGAAACCCCTGCACGCGTACCACAGAAACCCCAGCTCTGCCGCTGCATGCAAACCTACACGCCTTCCTCCGCTGATGCTCGTGCTCCAGTACGCCCTCCTCCGCTCCTGCTCACGCTCCTCAGAAACCCCTGTTTGCGCACCTCAGAAACCCGATGCTCCTCTGCTACACATGATCCTCCTCCGCTGATGCACGCGCTCCTAAACGCCCTCCTCAGCTCCTGCTTGCGCACCTCAGAAACCCTTGCACGCGTTTCCCCTGAAACCCCTGCTACTCCGCTCCAGCTCGCCCTCCTCCGCTCCTGCTCCTCCGCTCCAGCTCGCCCTCCTCCGCTCCTGCTCACGCTCCTCAGAAACCCCTGCTCGCACTCCTGAGAAACCCGTTGCTCCTCCACTACACGCGACTCCGCTCCCGCTCTTCGCTCCAGCTCGCACCTCAGAAACCCCTGCAACGTATCCCCTGAAACCCCCGTTCCTCCACTGCACGAGACTCCGCTCCTGCTCCTCCGCTCCAGCACGCACCTCAGAAACCCCTGCAACGCGACTCTGCTCCTGCTCCTCCACTCCAGCTCGCACCTCCTCCGCTCCAGCACACACCTCAAAAACCCCTGCAACGCGACTCCATTCCTGCTCCTCCCAAAATTAATTCACAGCTCCTCCGCTACAACGCGACTCCACTCCTGCTCCTCCGCTCCAGCTCGCTCCTCCGCTCCAGCTCGCACCTCCTCAGCTCCAGCACGCACCTCCAATTTTGACTTTTTAATATAGTTGTGAAAAAAATACTATCGCATTGACTTATATTATATCTTTCAAATTTATAAATTTTACAATAAATTATATATTATTTTTTAAAATAAATTTATTATGTTTAATAAGTTTTCCCCTATTAACATTCAAATATATAAAATTGTACAAAATTTATTACACCACCATTTAAATCATTATGCAAGCTATTACAAGTTATTAATTGCATTATCGTCAATTGGCATTATACTCAATAAGATATATCCTTACATGTTATTAATTGCATTATGGTCCATTGGCATCATACTCGATAATATATCTCTTCGTTTGTCTTTGTATTTGACCTTGTGCTTTAACTAAATATGTTTCGCTAATCAGATAAATTTCTAATCTCTAAAGATTAGTAAAAGGTTCACCTGAAATGTTGAGCAAATCCATGAACATATCACACAGATTTCCAAAAGTTTTTTGCAACAACAATTTATTGACGATGGAAATATCCATGCTAAAATGTTTCACTAATATTACTATAAATCTTGAACTTATAAATGAATATAAATATAACTTATCTTCTAAGAAGGGGAGTTTAAGGTTTTTTTTTTTTTTTTTTTAAAAGACACTTATGAAATCTAATATCATATTATCTTCTTGTTTACATATTATGTTTAACTTGCATACTCTATTAGTTCGCTTTTATAAAAGTGATATAATGGGTTAATTGGTTAAGTACCTAGATTATGTTATAAAATTAAGTTAGAGCTAAATACATGCCAACTAAGCAAGTAAAAAAGGCAACACATTATTTTAGCTCAAGTTGTTATTCAAATATTATTAGTGATTATGTTTAAGTTATTTACTATTGAATGATATAAAAAGGTTTCTACAATAATTTTGATATAGCAATTAAATTAGTATTGGAAACTATTTCAATTTGAATATTTGTTTAATTTCATCTTTTTAATAGTTGCTTGCAAAAATCCCCAATTAGAGTGGAAAATAAGGCAAATTGGGAGGGAGGGTAGTGAGCCCACCACCCCACTACCGAGCATGGCATTTTTATGAAGGGGTGGCATGGGAAACCCCTACATGTGAGCACATTTGTCACCATTAAACACGGCAAGTGCGATCACGCTCTAACGTTATGGCTTTCAATTTAGTTTGCAAGGTTTTTTAATAATAAGTTTCCCACACCCCTGCTGTCGATAAGTTTCCCTTAGGAGGGCACTTAGGGTTTTTAAAAACTTACCACAGGGTTAAGAAGGAATTTTTTTGGGATGGCCTTAAATATGGTATTCAAAATTTTGTGGCGGAATGTTTGGTTTGCCAACAAAATAAAGTTGAAACAATTAAGACCCCATGTCTATTACAACTTTTATCCATTCCAAGTCAACGTTGGGATGAGGTTTCAATGGATTTTATCACAGGTTTACCCAAGTCTGAAGGAAAGAGTGTCATCATGGTGGTAGTTTATAGAATTACCAAGTATGCACACTTTTGTGCATTATCTCATCCCTTTAAAGCTAGTACAATTACTATCGCATTTATGGAAACAATTCAAAAGCTACATGGAAACCCAAAGATTATTGTAAGTGACAAAGATCCCATTTTCACTGGAAATTTTTTGACATAATTATTTTCTTGTCTGGGTACTAAGTTAGCTCATAGCTCATCGTATCATCCTCAATCTGATGGGCAAACCAAGATAGTGAACAAATGTTTGGAAGGATATCTGTGTTGCTTTGTATCTAATAAACATACACAATGGGTCAAATGGTTGCATCTCGCTGAATGGTGGTACAACACATCCTTCCATACTACAACAAAAATGACCCCATTTATGACACTTTATGGATATCATCCACCGTCCATCACATCATATTTAAGAGAAAATTCTAAGGTTCAAGTAGTGGAAGATCACATCAAGTTCTCCAACTCTTAAAGGATAACCTCACTTTGGCACATAATATAATGAAACAACAGGCAGATCAACATTGCAACGAAAGAAGTTTTGATGTAGGTGACTGGATATTTCTACAGCTACAACCATACAAACAAATGTCCCTCAAGCAAGCTAATAAGGATAATAAATTATCACCAAAGTATTATGGTTCGTACAAGGTGTCGCAAAAGATTGGTACTATGGCATACAAATTGGAGCTTCCAACAACTTCCCGAGTGCACCTAGTTTTCCATGTTTCACGCTTAAAGAAGGTTATAAGTGACAAGCTCCCAGTTCAAACAATACTGCTAGAACTTGACGAGGAAGGAAAAATCATATTGGAACCTGAAGTAGTCACATAAACAAGAACTTGACAGCTACAAAATCGATCAATTTCAAAGTATCTCATCAAGTGGAAGAACTTACCTGCTGAAGATTCCACATGGGAGGATGATAATTTTATACAGAAGCATCCCGAACTACTCAAGCGTTGAGGACAACACTTTTTTGAAGGAGAAGGGCATGTTAGGCCCCTATAATACTAGTGTATTCCCTTATTATTATTGTCATTGTAACACCTTATTGTTATTGTTGTGCCCATGTTGTCCCCATATGATTATATTTGCCGCTAAGAAGCCCACTATTGTTATTGTTGTGCCCTTACATTATTATTGTTATGTCGGCTTTGACTATATTGTGACCCCTTAGACTCCTATATATAGAAAGGAGGTCTTGTCATTTGTATCATCCAAGAATTGTTAATTTGTGTAATATAAAGGAGGTTGCCCCCTCAAAGAGGCTGATTTGAAGTCGTTTTGCCTCAATATTTTGAATTCCTTGGTGCTCTACTCTTTAACTATTATGCCCTGTTCTAGACTCTTTGGTTTAGCCTGTGACTCTATTTTTCCTATCTATATATAATCCATGTAGATTACTCTCTTCCTACCTCTCATAACATTTGTCCAAAGCTTAGATATCTTTTCTATTCAATCAGTGTGGCTAGGCAACATAAGAAAAGCCATTGAGGAGGTGAAGATCGTGGCCCCCAAGGCTGTAGTCAAGCCCAATAGCAGGCACAAGAAGTTGTTGAAAATTTTCACTATGTTGTTCCTCCTGAACCCACAATGAAATTAATCCCTTGAATCTAGTATTGTTGTGGATAGACAATTTTTTCTAACTTAGAGATATTGGAGGAGATTTCACAATGGGTTCTTGACCTTGGTCATACCAAGGAATAAAAAAAATAGTACCTCAATTCCAATTAAAACCACCTATATTAAACTCTATTAAAATCATGGCCAACTAAATAATATATCTTAATATCATATTTTTTTGAAATAATACAAATATTAATTCAATAAAAAAAAAGAAAAAACACTATCAACATTGACCTATATCATATTGTCCAATTTTATTAATTTTACAATAAATTATTATTTATTATTCTCTTTTATAAAGTATATTAGTTTTTTCCTATAAAAATTCAAATAAAATATGTAAAATTGTAGAAAGTTTTTGCAACGTTGTTTAACTCAGCGAGCTACTGCATGTTATTAAGTGCATTATGGTCAATTGGCATTATCCTCCATAACATACAATTTTGTTTTACTTTTGTTTATATCTCATTAGTGTTTTATAAATTTTGAACTTATAAATAAATATAAATATAAATTATTTTATAGAAGTAGGGTTTAAGTGATTTTGTGCACTAAGACATTTACGAAATGTAATATATAATATCTTTTGAAATAAAGATATTAGTATGGTATATATGTTTATATATATATATATATATATATATATTAAAGAGTTAGATTGAAGTTTAATGATATTGTTGTTAGTTGTTGTTATTACGGGTTTGATTCTCTTTGATTTTTTTAAAGTGAGACTTCATAATAAAGATTGATAATTTACTTATTTTATCATCCATGAAATGTGAGAAAGTATTTCGAGATTTGTTGTGCTTTCATTCCAAGTGTATATATGTGTGTATAATACACACACATATATACACATACACACACATATGCACACACATGCGCACACACATGCGCGCGCACACACACACACACACACACATATATATATATATATTCACTCATGTTTTAATGGCATAGCTTAAACTTTTAGGCTTTGGCATTTTCCACTTAATTAACTGATACAATTTGTGGTGAAATTTCAAATTTTCATGACTTGAATTTCTAAATGTATATATGAATTCAACGCCTTGAAAAACTTTTAAAACACTGAGAATGTATGAATTTAATAATTCAAATTTTGAATAAAATTGATTATATATATATATATTGAAAAAACCAAAATTTTAACATTTAAACTACTCTACTTTTTATAACCATCATATAATTTCAAATTTTTATTAAATGCCAACATAGATCCATCTTAACTCCAGATCAACCAAACATCTAGAGGGATCAAATTTCTTCAAATGCAAACATCTTTTTGGTGCACCTCAAGAGAAAGTTTGTACCTCAAGCAATTTGATTCCCCTCAACTCCTGTAGATCTAGAGTTAAAATAGATCTATGACGATTCTTAATAATATTATTTATATGTTCCCCAATCGGGGTGAGGGCGGTGACATGGACTCCTTGTGATCCAAGATATGGTCTGCATTCCAAGATAAAAGGATAGTGAGGGAGTTGGTTTTGGCTCACACACTTGCCAACCTTTGTAAGGTGGCTAGACGCATGCAAGGCATTTATGACAATTTGAGAGACTGGTATGATGCCTCTCGCTTGGATTTTTATGTTATGAGTTGGTTTCGAGCCAGAGGAATTGTAAGTAATTTAGAAATAGGTTTAGAGGTAGACTCAAGTGCATTCTCGAAGGTCTCTTCCAAAGCTAGTTGACTGGGTACAACAACTCCCCTCCATTATACAATGGCTAGCGCCTGCGGGTATGTCTTATCTATGATTTTTTCCCTTCCGACCCCTTTGCTTAATTTCTTTATGATAATTCGCGGGGAACGGGTCTCTGAGACAATATTTTGAGTTAGAATGTCTGAATTCTAGAATTTGTGGAAGGAAAGTACTGGTTATTTTTTTATGGGCAACCTCAATTCGGTCAAATTGTCTCTGTTAGTATGGTATCTTACTATCATGGATGGGTATGCACTTGGGATCTATGCTCTGGCATTTGTTTTGTAATCTATGCACGAGGGCGCGAGTTTTCTTTCATGGCTTCTTGTTCCTTCTACTCATTAGTATGCGAGAAGATTATATGAGAGAGTATTTGTTTGAATGGACTCTATGTTTGGTTCTTTGGAGGCTCGGGGAGCCATGGATTGATGATGTCGGCCTTTATCAGTACACCCATATCATATTCGGTGGAAATGTTTGTTTTATTTATTTGATGCTCATAGTTTTGTGGATTTCTTATGTGTTATACATTTAGGTGTTATTCCTAGGCACACACTCCAGGTTCGTCATCTCGCCACCTACATTGTGCTAGGGTTTGAGGGTTGTTATCTTTGTTCTTTGTTTCATTATTATGGTTAGTGAAGTCCTAGTATGGCGTGACATTCCTCTGGAAGAGGTACCATGACAGGAGAATCTTGGGGTCAAAGTCGTCATGTGGGGCTTCGACATGGTGGTAGTCAGCCCAAGCCACATCCTACTCGAGGTCGCAGTCATAGAACGACCTCTGGGTTCATATAAGAAGTGGCTCAGGCCTACTAGACTGGTATTCAACCACATATCATCTAGCTTATTTCTGGGTGGGAAGCGAACCTGAACCAACAGGCAGCACAAGAAAATTTGGATGTTAAGGAATGGTTGGATTTGGTTTTAGACCCTGGTTATACCAAAGGTCAATTCTCCCAGTATAAATAGATAATTTACCTGTATTAGCTCATGAAAAATATTGTAGAAAGAGCCCTGTCCACTCTTGTAGTTGCTCCGGCCAAGACAAACCCTGTTCTTCCAGAAATTCATAAAGAATTCCATCTTATCCAATTTCAAATTCAGAAACAAAATGCCCACCTTGGCCATATAGAAAAGCATATTTCATGTCTCCCTCAAACATAATTACCTGGCTTGAGCGTGAAAGCTAGCTCCTATAAACTCTTTCGATGATTATTAATATGTATAGTCTAGCATGTTTTTCTATTTTTGGTTAAGTAAAATTGCAAGGTATCGGACTTTGAGACTATGTTGTAAATATTTAGATATTAGTCAGGATAAGGATACTCAGACATATCTAGCTCTAAAATACTGTCTTAAACTATTTTACTTTTGGATGGCTTATAATGCGGTATGGTGGCCAATATATCTGGTTTCTCACAAGGCAAATTGAGGCCACGTTACCATTAGATCATAGATGTAATCTGCCATTTTTGATGAATGAATGAAGAACGTCCTACCAAGCTTACAAAAAAAAAAATATTATTTATATTTATATAAATTTCATATCTCTATATAACGAAATATTATTTTTATAACCATCATACAATTTCAATTTCTTTATTAAATACCAACATAGATTAATCTTAACTCCACATCTACTAATCCCCTAGAGGGATCAATTATATTCAAATTCAAACCTCTTTTTAGGTGTGCCTTGAGAGATTTGATTCATCTCAATTGTTGTATATTCTAAGTTAAAATGAATACATGATGTTTCTTAATAATATTACCTATATCTAGGCATTAGTAGCATCTTCAGGGATCAAACAGGTCCAATCATACACATATACAAGAGTCACATTGGATTTTAAAGCAACAATGTTGCAGAGATGGAAGCCTTAATTGAGGGAATTCAAATAGCTAAGATCAATCAATTCCTCCCCTTCATCACATAATGAGACTCTTAGGCAATAATTCAAATAGCTACTTGCATAATCAATGTATCTCCTGCAACCAATCAAGCCATCAGGTGGCACCTAGGGTATCATGTACAACACTTGGCTAGCATCCTCTCTTGATCTAAAGCCCCAACTCTAGGAAACTTGAACATTAGGTGAGGAAAGAGATGACACAATATTCTAAATACATAAGGAAGATAAACATTCAAGAATCCATTCATTAAATGAAAGAAAATTTTGGCCACTACATTGTGGAGAACCAATCTTCCTTCTTACAAAATGAGGCTCGTTATATATAGTTTTCTTAAGTTACAATACCATGGGTGGATACCATGGTTGTAAATACCATGGCTAGATACCATGGGTTGTCACCATTTTTCATTCGGATGGGTTGTCACCATTTTTCATTCGGATCAATCCTCCCCCATTAGGAAGAAATGGTACCCATTGTGTGAAGTCCCCTCCAAAGACATTTTTGTTGAAGATGAGTTGTGGGTTTGTGGATAATCCCAAACCAAGTGTTGTTGAAGATAAGGGTTTTTCCTAGTTTACCCATAACCATGATGCACAAATATTGGAGGATAGAGATACCCTATAATGCTTGTATCCAACTGTGATGTGGACAATTTGTGGCCTAGTAAATGGAATTTGATACAAGGGTTTTGAGTGGTTGACCCATAACCATGATGAATGAAGAGTCGATGGTAGAGATACCCTGTAATTCTTGTGGGCCAACTGCGATGCTAACAATGTGCAGCATAGAAAATGGTCTTCAGTGGCAAGGGTTTTGTGTGGTTGACCTATAACCATGGGTTTGTGGGTTACCCATAACCATGACGAGATAGTTTTCTTTCCGGTTAATATTATAAAAATCTGGTGGTTTATCTTTGTAAATTCTCATTATCTAATGTGATGTTGTAAAGGCTTCCTCCAAGTACTCAAGTTTCACATATTTTATTCCTAATGTTACAATTTGATAGTGCCACCATGACATAACCTTAGCATCAGGAGGGCTATTTTTTCGTAGCCAAAAGTATCCTTTAAGATAACCATTAAAGATAACCTAGTCACCATGGGAACTCCTAGTAGTGAGAATGATAGAGGGAGACATATATGCCTTTGATATTAACTAGGTGTAGTGGGTGACATATCTCGTCAGTAAATAAAGTCGACCTGAGAGTTTGTTGTAGATTTTCTTGTAGATTCACAACCCATGTAATGTACTAAAACACAAGACAAGAATCTACTATACTCTTTAAACAATAGAAACCAAGAATCAATGAAAACAATAATCGACAAGAGGAAGATAAACAAAGACACATAACACAATCGTTTCTATAGGGAAATCCACTACTCAAAACCCCGACTATCGATTGCATTGATTAGAAATCTTAGTGATAATACAAAGCTTGTTCTCACAAGAAAAATTCCGCACAAGTATGATCAACTCTCTGCCTCATAAGCCAGCACTGACCAACACTTAGCCAATTTTTGTTGCTTGCTGAACCGTTATTTCCTTGCGCAATTCCTGAGAGGAATAACCCATATTTAATTGGGAATTCCTTCTTCCATAAATGTGCAATCCAAATCTAGGTCCTCTTTTGATTGCATGAATGATTTGTAACTCGAATCACTCTACAACTGATAGTACAATGTCCCTACACTCTATTCTCAATTGGGTCTTTCTCTGAACTGACATGCATCAGTTTCTCATGAGGGAATCTTTAGTTACCTAGAGTAGCACTGAGGATGCACCAGTGCACCAACTCACTACTAACCCTCTACTAGTTCCACAAATAGTTAGAACTAGTTTAACTATTTATAACTCAGTTAAACTGAGTTATCTAATTACAACTCAAATAAACTCATCATGGACCCCTAAAATTTAGGGATAACATATACATGACTAAATAAAGATGTCCAACTCAGAATTCCTAAGCTAATTAAGTCAATTAAACTTAATTAACTATTTACAAGTTGCTATGAGAATATAATTTGATTTTAATTCACAGTTTAATTCAAGGACAAATTAAATTGAAATTTCTTGTTGCCATTTCTCAACATTCCCTCTCAACAAGAAAGGGATTATCAACTACCCCGATCTTGTTCATGTGAAACTCGAATTTACATCTTGACAATGCCTTTGTCAAAATGTCAGCATCTTGCTCCTTCGCGGGAATGTACTCCAACAACATAATTGCCTCAATACACAATTTCTGAGGTGATGATATCACATATCAATATGCTTGGATCGATCATGAAAAGTTGGATTTTCAGAGAGTTTGATAAAAATCTGATCATCATAGTAAATCACAGTTGGATCCATCTGTTGACCAAAGAAGCCAACCAGAATCTTCCTCATCCAGATGGCCTCACATGTTGCTTGACTTGCAACCATGTACTCTGTCCTTGTCAAACTGAGTGCAATTGATCTTTGTTTCCTGTTGTACCAAGAAACTATCGCTGACCCAATATTGAAGATCCCTCCTGATGTGCTCTTCCTGTCATATGGATTCCCTATCCAATCTACATTGAAGAAGCCTTGAAGATTCACTCCCTCTGTCCATTTATACCACAATCCATATTGAGTAGTGCCTCTGAGGCGTCTCAACACATGCTTTGCAGCCTTCCAGTACAGCTTCGCAGGCCTAACCATTGCTTGACTTAGTTGGTTAACTGCATAGCACATATTTGGTCCTGTGTTCACCAAATACATGAGTGAACCCACAAGCTGCCTGTAAACAGTAGCTTCCACTACTTCCCCTGAAGTAGCATCATCCTTCCTCCTTTTACTTGCTAAAGGAGTCTCCATGGGTTTGTTACTCTCCATGTGAAACCTCTTGAGTATCTCATTAGCATACTTTCCTTGAAACACAAACAGTTCCCCATCACACTGCCATACTTTCATGCCCAAAAATTAATGCATGAGCTCCATGTCCTTCATCTCAAACTCTCTTGCAAGGTCCTCCTTGCAAGACTTGATCAACTGATCATCATCTGTCAAAATTGAATCGTCGACATATAATACAATGATCAACAATTTACCTTCCACCACTATGTGGTACAGGTTCACATCCACTTCACTCTTGGTGAGGCCCAACCCGATGAAGTAGTTATTTATCTTGGTGTACCAAACATGGGGTGCGTTCTTTAGCCCATACAATGCTCTCTTGAGTCGGCACACATGTGACTCATGGTCTAATGTCTCAAAACCTTCAGGTTGCTCTATGTACACCTCTTCCTCAATTGTGCCATTAAGGAAGGTTTTCTTTACATCCATTTGATGTATCTTCCAACCCATCAGTGCTGATAGTGCCAATATAGATCTGATCGATGAGTACCTTGAAACAAGAGAAAATGTCTCATCATAGTCAATCCCCTCTACCTGTGAAAAGCCATGGACCAAAAACCTGCTTATGCTTCTCCACACTACCATCTACAACTTTATTTACCTTGTAAAGCCATAGGGAGCTCACCACTGACTGTGCTCCGGTCTCAAGACCACATCCCAAACGCTATTACAAATTATGGAGTCATACTCCTCCACCATGGCATCAACCCAAAGCAACTACTGCACTGCTTCCTCAAAGGAAGATGGCTCTGTCTCAACACATCCACTCATAAGAGCCATGTATCCAGTGTACCTCTCAGGTGACCTCCTCTGCCTGTGCTGAGATGTGGGTGCTCCCACATTCTGACATGCATCATGTAATAACCTATCAACCTCTCTGGTGCACTTTCTCCCATCTTTGGAAGACTTTGCCTGAGTGGTGTAGTGTCCTATCTAGGGGGCTAGATCGGTCTAAATTAATTGTCAACCCAGGGTGCATTTACTTAGAGGAGTGTGCCTAAAATATATAAGCATAAAGGATCTACTCTAAATTTATGACTCCTAAGTTACAGTGCTGAGATTAAGTATATTGTTAAACTAACTAAGCATTAAATCATGTGCTATTAACAACTAAAATGCAATTCCTATCATGCTATATATGGCTATCTTGAAAGGTTCGGTCCCCTTACAGAGACATCAACATGCAACCCTTGTTCAATATCATTCAGCAAGAATACTTAAAGAAGGCATGTAAAAGCAAATTCATAACCATTATCCATATCAGTGTTTTATACACAACTCTGAGATTAAATCCTTTACGGGATGCAATTCATAATCCAAGAGAGGGTTATTCAACACATGTACAGACATTGAGTTAACGCATTCATCACTGCAATCAAATCTTCAAACAGATATATAATTCGCATGCGTTTCATTCAACTGAATTGACTGTAAATGAAATCAAAACTATAATATGAATGTAATGCAAATATAAACAGAGTATAAGCATAAGCAAAATGTAAACACAAACGAAATGTATGATCGGTCTACCACATACGCAGGGCCTGTCCGCGTCTTTGGCACACCGATGATTACACCACGATCACGATATTAAAACAAGTATGCAATGTATTAGATTAAAAACCAGAGGTTCTGTTCAAGCGTAACTGTAACATCAAACGATGGTATGAGTATGTGTACGAACACAGGTCTCGGCCTTGTCTTTTAATTACAAAGTTACATCCCTTGAAAAATGGATGCTTATCCATAGTAGCTGTTGCTGCTTTTGGTAAATCAAAACATGGATATATTCCTAATTGTCTTATGCATAAAATCAAAAATCAAAATAGGAAACAACTTAAAAAGCGAATGGACAAAACTGAATGCTGTTGCTGCCTTTTGTGCCGACATGCTAGGGTTGACTGAGCGTTGACCGTGCAGATAGGAGGAATGTTTCTAATGCGGAATAGGTGCTTGTCCATGTTTGGACATTCCTCTTTTCGTCCATGCCTTCCGCTCCTACCTAGCTGCCATGCCACATGTCACATAA
>APFE030797063.1:40325-74311 GCA_000404065.3 Pinus taeda | reverse complement strand
ATGCATGTCAACAACTATAAACTATTAAATTAATTAAATTCTAAGGCATTTGAGGAATGGATGATGAGAAAAAGGTAGGAAATGGTCATGTTTTGGAATGGGAAAAAGGGCTTAGAATGGTACCAACAAGTGGATGTCTCCACTCCAGGATCCTCTGCATGTGGCTGCTCCACATCAATTTTAGGCCCCTCAACCTTGGGAGCTAAAAACTTCTCAACCGCATTGAGCTCAAGATCTCTCTCAAGGGAAACTCGCATGGCCTTCTCCTCACCTAATCTGACATCCCTGCGAACTAATGTCATCCTACTAGTCGGAAAGTACACCCGATAGTTTTGAGGTGTATCATTATACCCCACAAATATCCCCAACTCTGTTGTTGTTTCAAGCTTCTTCCATGCATCTTTGGTCACATGGAAATATATCGATGACCCAAAAATCCTGAAGTGACCAACATCTAGCCTCTTACCAAAATAAGCCTCCTTTGGTGTCTTCATATCAATAATATGATGTGGGCTATAGTTCTGCACATAAATCATTGTGTTGCATGCCTCAACCCACAAGTGTAGTGGTAGGCCCTGATCATGTTGCATCGCTCGTGTTACCTCTACAATTCTTATGTTCTTCCTTTTGGCCACCCCGTTATGTTGTGGGTTATGGGGTGTCATCAACTCCTGTTTAATCCCTTCTACTGCACAAAAGTTTTTAAACTCATTTGAGACATACTCACCACTATTATCACTCCTCAGAGCTTTAGCCTTCTTGCCATACCCTTTTTCAACCAATGATTTAAATTCACAAAACTTTGTGAAAGTTTGATCCTTCTTCTGCATGAAAAACATCCATCATTTATGAGAAAAGTCATTAACAAATATACCATAATACCTGTGTTTGGTCATGGATGCTGTCCAGAATGGTCCACGCACATCTGAGTGGACTCGCTCTAGAATCACCTTTGCTCAACTGTTTATGTCGTGAAGGTAATCCTTAGTGTATTTTCCCAAAGTGCACCCTTTGCATGTATCAAATTTCTCTAGCGTACCTTTGGGAAGAACAATAGAGATCTGCTGCATGATTTTTAAAGCCCCATGATGCAAGTGACCCAATCCCTATCTTCTTTAGTTAACCTGTGGCTATGTGTCGAAGGAACACCTTTCCTTTCGAGAAAATCACATCATAGCCTCTATCCTCAAGCATGGCAATCGATACTAAGTTCTTATTCAATCCGGGCACATACATAACATCCCTCAAGGTGAGAGGAGCACCCTTCTCCCTCTAAAAAGTAACCGTGCCCAATCTAGTAGCACTATACCCCCCGTTGTCACCCATCTCGATATGCATTTGGAGATCTTTCTCCTTCAGGCCACTGAACAACTCCTTGTCACCAGTGACATGTGGAATGAATCTCCATTGTCAAGGTACCATACACTACCCATCATTGATACCACCATGCATGCAATGAGAGTAAAGTCCAATTCGAATTGAGAGGCCAAAGCCTCACCCGCCGTTCCTCCTGAGGACTTATTCTTGGACTTCTTGAGCGAGCAATTTGTAGTAAAATGGCCCAAGTCGTGACAATAAAAGCACTTAACTTTTGTCGTGTCTTTCTTCTTACCTCCATGGCAAGAATCCGATTTGAAATGGGATGCCTTCCCTTTCCCTTTCCTTTCCTTACTCGCTAAGGCACAATTTTCCTCATCATAAGTCTTTGATGAGGAACCATCTTTGGTGTTCCTTCTGATCTCCTCCTGCATCAAATCCAACCATAGAGGTTCCCAATATGGAAGCTTCTCCCTCCCATTGATAGAGTCCCGATAGTTATTCCAACTTTTGGGAAGGCATAGGAGAGCTAGGCTCACTATATCATCCTTAACAACGATTATTCCAACACTTCCAAGCTCATTACAACAATGAGTGAACTTGGTCAAGTATTTTGGAATGGTCTCACCTTTCTTCATCTTGATTTTTCGAAGTTTGTCTTTCAATGCCAACTTCCTATGGTCACTGTTGTTCTGGAATAGGTCTGTCAATTCTTTCCACATAGCATATTGAGTTTCCTTCCCATGGAGACTCGAGACAATGTGGTCTCGAACTCCCTCAAGTATTATCTGCCTCACCTTCGCCACACACTTCTTCCATTTAGCCAGATTCTGTGCATCCGATGTTGCTAACTTAGGAATGCCTTGATCAACAAATTCCTTCAACCCATTATCCTCTAGCACATCCTCCATTTTGTCCTTCCAGGCTATATAATTCAGGCTACCTTCCAAGGCATACTCGAGTTGCAAACCGTAGAACGCCATTTGCTGATCTTGAAGTATGTATTGAAAATTCGAATTTCACCTATAACCCAAAACTCAAAACTTTGAAATCTCCTCTAGTATACTGTCTTCAGCTCCGATTACCATGTAGATTTTCCTATATATTCACAGCTCATGTAATGTACTAAAACATAAGACAATCATCTACTCTACTCTTTAAAGAACAAAAACCAAGAATTGATGCAAACGATAATCGACAAGAGGAAGATAAACAAAGACAGATAATACAATTGTTTCTTTAGGGAAAACCACTACTCAAAACCCCAACTATCTATTTCATTAATAATAAATCTGAGTGATAATGCAAATCTTGTTCTAACAAGGATAATTCCACACAAGTATGATCAATTCTCTGCCTCACAAGCCCGCACTGACCAACACTTAGCCATATTATGCTGCCTACTAAGCCCCTATTTACTTACGCAATTCCTGAGAGAAATAACCCATATTTAATTGGGAATTCCTTCTTCCATAACTGTGCAATCCAAATCTAGGTCCTCTTCTGATTGCATGCATGATCTGTACAACTCGGATCACTCTACAACTGATAGTACATTGTCCCTACACTCTAGTCTCAACTGGGTCTTTCTATGAACTGACATGCATGAGTTTCTCATGAGGGAATATTCAGTCAGTTAGAGTAGCACTGTGGATGCACTAGTGCACTAACTCACTACTAATTCTTTACTAGTTCCACAAATAGTTAGAACTAGTTTAACTCTCTATAACTCAGTCAAACTGAGTTATCTAATTACAACTCAAATAAACTCATCCTAGACCCCTAAAATTTAGGGAAAAACATATACATGATTACATAAAGATTCCAGACTTGAAATTCCTAAGCTAATTAAGCCAATTAAACTTAATTAACTATTTACAAGTTGTTATGAGAATAAAATTTGATTTTAATTCACAGTTTAATTCAAGGACAAATTAAACTAGAATTTCTTGTTGCCATTTCTCAACATTTGTTGCATGCAAATAATAATTTTTTTTTTTGTACTTGAACATAAATAAAGGGTAAAGGAAGGCATGTGCAATTACAAAGAAAACTATGATATGTTTAACAAACTAAGATTTTAGTGAAAAAATTACACTCGGGACAATCCATTCCAGAAGACCCCATGGCTACCGAAATGAAGCTACAAATACACACATGGTTGTCACCAACAACATCGAGAAGCCATTGACACTTAACCATCTCAAGGTCGGCACAACACTTCCCACAAGGACTACACTCATTTGAGAGACCAAAACAAGCCAATTAATACACAATATTTGGACTTACCAATGCAAAAATATATGAAGGATGATCGAATTGTAATCTATATTAGAAGTATAACACAAATCGACGTTAGAGCCCTAGTAGCACTAGACAACATAGAGCATGCCAAAACATACTATGGACTTCCAGTATGAACCATCAACCATAATTTGTTGACATCATTCTTCATATATTTCATATCTTCCTTTTGCAATCTCATGAGCACTTTACATTTATAGTGACTATTCATTACCTGATTGGTGGTATTGATTACAAGATTTGGGGAACACATGAGACCCAACAAAAATAACATACATGACAACATTTCCACATGCTTCGCCCTGACTTTGTAGATTACATTGGTACCCAATTGGATACACATGTTTACCATCACTGTAATGACAAAGATGAAAAGAGCTGCCATGTTTGAAACATTCTTTGGATCCTCCACCAAAGAAATCAAGAAGTTGAAATTCATGTCCTTTACGAGAATGTCTATGACATTTATATCGAGTAGGCAAGGCATCAGAGAAATGGAAAGATAAAAGTCATAGGGAAAGATCATGGCGTTGATCCCGACAATGTTGATTGTGTAGGGGAACTTATCGACGAGGCCATCGACCGTGGCATTGTAGCTAGCACACTGCACTGTCATGCTTATTTGAACGTGCTTGTTACCACCCATGGTTATGTTCACAACACCAGTGTTGTTGGGCGCCTACCCGGTCATTTGGGACAATGTTGTCACCATATTTCCCGCGACGGGAATCATTGAGGCACTCATAGTCCATATATTCAAGAAGCAAATGGTAGCGCATCATATCGGAAACATCCTGCATGGGAATTAGAGAGAGAGACTAGTAGCCATATTAGCATCGAACGTAATAACTCTTCAAGTCACTGTGATTCGCCCCTAGTTGGTTCATCCTGTAGATAGTGCCTGAGTAGCCAAGATCGTTAGAGAGTACTAGTAGCCATATTAGCATAGAACATAATAACTCTTCAAGTGACTGTGATTTGTCTTACATTTAAAAATCATCACAAAGACACCAAGGAAGAGGATCCAGAAAGAACATAGACAACTTGATGTCAATTACCACTGAAATCTTTAGTTGAGCAAAGATTACCTTAAATAAAAACCCAGACCACATAATTATCCTTCTCTGGAAGGAATTACATAACCCTTCATAAATTAATTCATTTATTCAAAGTTTCTATGCTTCACACAAAATTTCCACTTTACAAACAATTTATAAGCAATTTTCTTATACGACAATCAAATTGAAATTTGATATTTGGTATGGAGAAAAGTAAGCCCTTGAGTTGAAATGACAAATTAGTCCAGTGTGTTTGTGGCAGTGACAGAATCGAGTCCCATGAAATACCCGTAGAACAAAGCTTCACTTGAGAGATGTAGCTAGTTGGGGAAACAAATCATTTGACACCCTGATCATACTTATGATGGTCAATGTAGACCACATGTTGGGACAATGAAGAAAGCACAAGCATCTCTGAAATTCCAATTTCCATCCAAACATATCAACCGCAGATTTGGCAATTAAAAAAAATAAATAGAAAAACAGGTAGGGCTGTGATTGCCTTGGAAATTTATGCAGAGTGTGAATGGTGTAGAAATAGAAAATAATGATTTACTCCCATGGGAGTGATAGGATATGATAAATAGGGAAAACCTAAGGAATTCAGTCCCTCTAATCTTTTATTGGGATTAGAAAGATTACTAGAGTTGCAGATATGAGAACTCCCACAAGAAACCCTAAAAACCTTGATTAGCATGGAGTCGTAACTCGCTTTGATACCACTGGTTTGAAGCTTGGGAAAAGCCCAACTCTAGGAAGATGAACATTCAAGAAGCCATTTATTAAATGAAATAGCATTTTGGCCACCACATTGTGGAGACCCAATTTTCCTTCCTACAAAATGAGGCTTGTTATACATAACTTTCTTAAGTTACAATACCATGGGTGAATACCATGGTTGTAAAACCCATGGATTGTCACCATTTTTCATTCGGATCATCTCCCCTCACGAAGCAATCGTCTTCTCCCACGTCAAGTGCATTCAAGTCCTTGCCAACTTCATTGCAAACAAAGGAATTGAAGATTGTCAGCCTAAAGAAAATTGGCCTCCCTGTTCCCCTTCCATCACAACTTGGCTCTCCTAGTTCCTGCAGTCGGTGGAGTGAGACATTCTCTCCCCAGATTTGGGTGCTCAAAGGGAGACTAACACGAACTTTCAAACCAAATTATGATGCTCCCTGCCTGGCACAAGCTTCCCTCCAAGTGGCATCAATGAGTCTTAAATTCATCACCAAGTGAGTTATGGCCCCATACCCTAGTCCAACTTTCTTTCTTGTCAAGCTTGGAAATATAACTCCATGTGTTATGGTCTCCTGATAGTTTATTCCTCTAGTTTCCCTACTCAGTGCCTCCTTTGCTTCCTTCAACTCCCAGCATGCATCCTCTAACCTTTGTCACCTTGCCATGAATCGTGACAAAGGACAAGGTCGTCGTACCAACAGAGGGAGGGGCCATGGAAATCCCCCCACTACCTTCGATGAATCCTCTGTTGTATCTCTTTTTGAATATGGAATTCCATCCCACATCCAGTGTCAATTGCTCACTCTTGAGGAGGAAGAGACGAGTCAAGGCCGACAAATGCTCTGGGCTCTTGGCGATCTTCTTACTCACTAGCTCAAGGAGAGGGAGCAGGAGAAATCAAGAGCAACTAGGTGGATTGTTGAGCTCTCTGCATTTCACAATCATTCCCCCTTCTCCCTCAAGCGACTAGCCAAGCATTTAAAAATCGATTTTCCTCCAAACACGCCATCCCCCTCCTCTCCTTCTCTCTTTCTCTCACACTCTCCTCTTGTGGGATCGTCCTCGCGTCCTTTCAACCGAGAGTTGATGGCTCATCCTCCTTTTTCCCATGTTCTTCCTCCTCCTATTGTTGATGCCCTCCCCTCTTCACCACCCCATCCCAGTGCCTATGAGTGTTATATTCCCGAAGAAGTTTTCGCTGACTCGGGCAATGTGCAGGCTCAAGGAAGTTCTTAGGTGCATGGTGGATCCAACATGGCTTCAATTCAACTCCATCATGGCCCCCCACAAGCAAGCGTTAGCTTCCCGGACTCCATGGTGCACTATAGGTCAGTTAATCTTGGCGTTTTCATTTGGTTCGCATGCAATTGGCACAAAGCCGTTAGGCTCATTGTTTCAAATTTTGGTCTTTTTCAACTCTCTTTTAGATGTAAACTATTTCAAAGACTTGGGCTCTAGTTTCCCCTTCTAAAAGCAGAGAACTTTTAGGTTTTGTCTCTAGTTTCCTCACACAGAGGTAAAGGTTTCCGATGGATGAGAGGCTATTCCCATGCTCTTAAGACTGTAAATTATGTATATTTATCATGTTAGTATAATCTTAATATACTTACAAAATATAGTATATATATTATAATATATATATATATAATAGAAATAGAAAGTATATAATATATCACCACTCCACACTACCGCTCACCTACGCATATATAAAACAATCAGAATATATAGATTTAAATTTTAATCAAAACATCTATATATAAAATTAGAAATATACAGGGAGTTGGTAATTTGTTCTTTAAATACTTTTCTATACACACTTCACTTATTTAACTTTTAATCATGAATAGGGTATAATATGATATTATATTATCATAAATAATATAGAAACATATATATAGTTTAAAATATATATCGTCAATAATTTCTTATTCGTCTCTGTATGTTTTGTGGAAAAATTTATAAAATTTTGATATTAGTACGTTTAGAATATGAACTAATATGGAAAAACATGAATCTTTATATATATATATATATAGAATTATATAAATTTTTTTTTTTTCTTACTTATTTTAATTAATATTATTAATTAATTTTAATAAAATAGTGTATGTTTATTAATTATATCTTTTCATGCGGGTGACCAAGTGGTAGGGGATGACATTAAATGCTTGCATGTTTTCCAAAGCCAAGGCAATTAAGATGGGAGAATGACGACGCTCAAGTCAACCATCTTCGTAGATCCGAGGCAATACATGGATTGTGGTGGCATGATGACAAGAACCTGGCATTTATGGTTAGCTCAGGCACTGTACATTCATTTAACAAGGTGGTGGTTTAATCATTTGTTCATTTGCACTAGGGAGGATGGTGGGAAGATTGGAGGAATTTACTGTAGAAGATTGGGTGATACGAGCTTTCAAAGACTTGCAACAATGTTGAGAGAGCACAAACGTGACGTAGAGGTCGACCACATATTCCTCCTTGGCATGGCCATGGAGCAGAGTGCTTCGATGAGGATCTCCCAAGACGCTATTGATGCCTGGTCACGGACCTGGTGGCTAAGGCGCTGGGTAATATTAGAGACAACCAATGGGCATTGCAAAATCTACTAGGTCGCCAACTTCGAGACCAGGAAGAAGTAACAATGATGGTTGAAGGTTGGGTCATGGATCTCAACTTCTACCTGGTTCATGCCCAAGTAGCATTGAGAGTCATCGTTGGAGCTTTGGGTTTACAATTCTCACCCCCTCCTTTGCCTTTAGAATCAGTACACATTGTTGATAGCTCTGCCTCTGAAATTCCTCCAGAATTTGTATCGCAAGGAACCAAATCCCCCCAATCCCAGAAAACCAAATCCATTGAGTAAGGGGAGTCTGGATACTGAATTTCCTCAGCAACTGAGTAGTGCTCTAGAGAAAACACCGGGGGACCTAGGGATTTCAAGGAACAAGGGAGTAGAACCAATGACCAACGATCAAGGCACATCAACCAATTTGCAATTAGAGGTGCACCCTTAGTAAGACGGTGATGCTTACTATGGCCGAATACTGGTGGATTAGGAGTGTCCTCCCTGGCTGAAGGAAGGCGAGGAGAATCCCCACAAGTGGCTCTCGACACAACACATATCACAAATGAGAATAAGGAAAAGATCCCTTTGTTATTGTTATTGTTCACTTGCTCCTCTATTTTTTCATGACACAAACTGTTTTCAAATTATTATGGGAGGTCATCTCATTTCTCTCACATAGGCAAATGGTCCTATGTGCAATAATTTTAGGCTAACTAGTACTTTTTTTTTTTTCCTCAAACAAGACATTGTCTAGTAATGACTTTCTATCACTATAAATTATGTAAACTTTCCGTAATGCAATAAAATCTAACCAAAAAAAATATTCTAAAATATATAATTACATATATGAATCATTATTATTTACATTTATTTTAATATATATTATGATCACTTTCAAAATAAATTATTTGAATTTTATTATTTTATAAATTTACTATAAAAAAATTGAATCGATAAATAGATTTGATATATTATTTTATTTATTTATTTTTCATTAAATTGATATAATAATACTAATATTTCATTTACATTTATTTATAAATACTACATATCTTCCCTAAAAGAAACCTATAAAAATATGTAAATCCATCTCCTAATAATATAATAAATAAAATTATATATAATTAAATTAATATAATCACTAATAATAAATTAATAAAAAATAATAAATCATAAATGTTAATTAATAAAAGTATTCAAATATTATACGAAATAAATAAATAAAAATAGTATAACCATAACTAAAGCTCTAAATAAGGAAATAAATAGATAACAAGAAAAACTACAAAAGAGAAAATAAACAGGAAAGCTAAAAATCAAAAGAAAGTAAAGAAATAACAAGAAATAGCCTAAAAATAAAAAGAAAAGTTGCATGTAAGACACATGGAGTGTGTGCATGTGGTTCCCCTTCCAATGTTTGTTCTATTTAATAGATGGTGAGGAAGATGAGAGGCATTCATGCATTCCATCATTCCGAGATTCTTTCATTCATTCTCTTGGGAGAATGGTATTCTAAGACTTAGGAGTCACTGGCAGTAGTACGCTAAGTGAGGGCTCGAGGGTGGTTTGGGTGGGTTTCGTAAAACGCTAGTTCGTTGGGTTGGCATTCTTGAATTTGAGAGGGGCATTTGACGGTCTACATAGGTTTATTGATTTGATTTTTGAAGTATTCTCAAGAAATTTTGATTTCCTGGAGATGTCTTCTGCATATTGGTGTTACCAGTGTCGTTGTTCTGTTAGATTGGCTCCAGGAGAGCATATTGTTTGCCTTATCAGTAATAAGGGTTTTCTTGAAGAAATCAATGGACCAAATAGATCTGGTGCTGTGGAAAGGGAAAGGGAGAAGAAGAGACAATTTTCTCCCACGCATCACCTTCTGGGCACCATATCTACTTTATTAGGGCACATTGAAGGGCGTGCGGGATCGATGGAAATGAATGTGCGAAGGAGGAGCAGTAGGTATGGGTGTGAGAGAATATCGTTCAATCCCATGATTATTCTTCGAGGGCTGGGTAGTAATTCAAATGTGGAAGAAAATGGGAGTATCGAGGTTTATTTTGACAATGGATATGGAATAAGGTTGAGGCGTTTGCCCGACCATCTGACTAATTAATTCATGGGCCCTAGCCTCGATCAGCTTATCGAGCATCTTACGCAGAATGTTAGCGGGCACTGTGGACTGCCTCTGGCTTCAAGAAGCGCCGTGAAGGCAATGCCCATGATCGAAATTGTTCAGAAGCATCTAGGCAATGATTTGCACTGTGTGGTTTGTAAGGACCCCTTTGAGATCGGCTAACGGGCTAGGGAAATGCCCTGCAATTAGAATATCATGGATATCTCTTGCTTTAAATATGATAGACATCATTCTGAAATTACAAATTTGGAAAAACTTCATAGTGTTTTGTTTCATAGCAGTGAAATCAAATTTTCTTTTTCACAATAAACCTCACAGTTGAGGTAAAGTAGCACCATGCACTATACATGTTAGTGCAAATTGTATCAAGGATTAATAAGGAGTGTTTTTTTTAATACAGTTGGCTATTTCATGCTTTGAGACCACAAATGTAGCATAGCTGATCAACTTATACCTGTGATTTTTTTTTCATGGAGTAAATGTCATTGCAGATTATAGTAAAGGATGACTTCCCTAACACTATATTAAAATTGAACCTTTTGTGCAAAAAAGAAGAAGAGAGGTCTCATTGCCTATAAAAAATATTGGTAGTTTTGCAGGTAGTCTTCTATTTATTTTCAGGGATACAATGGTTGCATCAAGGGGCTGTATAAAGGTAAAATGCTACGTGCATATTTCAATTATTTCCGGAGTGCGAATTGACTTTGCATTTAGCATACATGTATGTATGAATCTGATCGACTTTCGCTTTGTTTTAGCATGCATTGCGTGTCCAAGTTTGACATTTGTAAATCATGCTTTTTCATCTGACTATTTTTATTTTGACTTTATAATTCTAGAATCTCATTCTATTTTGTTGAATCTTACAAGCTAGGGAACTGTTTACCATGACTTCCAGGGTCTCTTATTCTTCAATACGATTGGGGCATGGTATTGTAATTTGTAGGTGTGAAGTGCTAGTTTTATAATCTAATTAAGGTCTTCATGTTAGAGGTAGATTGCATCCTTAAACTTATATGTTTAGTGCGAGGCATATTCCTTGGATTTATTAACTGTTGTAGCTTGGTTCTTGTGAAAGGTACTTTCGGGACAACATTGGGTACAAGGTTTTTGAATGATGTTGTTTTTAACGGTATACGCTTAACATATGCATAGGACTCTATGAGTAGGCTTCTCATAACATACAAGTGTGCATGGATGATATTATTGAATTAGTTGGTGGATGGATGATTTTTTAATTAGTTAGTCTTGTTATAATATAGTTTCTTCTTTAAATATAAAGCATAAATGTAGATCGATTGCTTGCTTATTTGGTTCCTTTATCACATCTGGAAGATCATATTCTTCAAAATTTACATTGATGGATTTTAATGAGTAGATTGATTTCTTACTTAGCTAAGATAGATATTTTTATGGAGCATCTAAATCATGTTTTATTGTTTAAACTTTATGATACATCTAAATCGTACACTATGATTTCAGTTTAGTTTAATTAACTGTTATGATGTGAGTATAATGTTACACGAGATTTCGTGATAAAATGGTAGGAGGATAATGATGCACATGTGGTTCTTATAATGATGATGTATCCTTATGATGATGATGATGATATGCATAGGCGTTATGATGTTATGTCGAGGTATATTGACATATTCATTTGCTACGTGATGATAGGTATTTAATGTTCAATACTCATGATGGATATGATATGCATAACTTGGCATAGGAATTATGATGCTATAATATGAGGATTATTGACATGTGGTTCATTTATGTGAAGTCATGATATGTCTTAGATATAATTGTGTTGATGGTATAATTGAAGCATACGATAGTTTCGTACAAATCTATGACATGCATGAGCATGTGGTTCCTTATTATTCATAATATTGCGATTAACAAAGATGAGCGTTCTCATGATGACATGCAAGACTTGGCATGTGGATGATTTCCTATGATACTATGATGGTATGGTTAATGCATTGGATGCATGTTGAGATCTGATGATTCACAGTTCTTCAATGGGCCAAGAGGTTTGGTTTATTTGATGATCTCATGCGAGCCCATACGCATGAGGGAGAATAAGTAACACCATATGGGCTGGGGACAAAACTCAATCAACACTACATATGCTAGTGGTTCCTTTGCCTTGTGTATAGCTCTTGAAGAGCTATAGGACCATCTTGAGGAGGCCAAGTGCTTGATGTTCTAGGCTAGGTGCCTGTTATTGGATTGGGATGCCAAAATCTGGAAGGGATGTAAAGGACTTCGATGCGTGGGGTTGTGCACCTTAGTAGTTGTGGAGGGAGTGGGCTAGCCTTGCGAGATGCCCAGGGTCATTGAGTACCGGACCGGATGCCTGCCTTGGGGCAGATGAGGTTTGAGTCAGGCGCGAGCCTTGGGGCCAGCCTTGGACTAGGATACAGACCGGGCCAGGCTTATGCTTGGTGCCGAAAGTGGAAAAAAGGATGGAGATTCCTTGAGATTTTGCGGGGTGTTGGGGACTTTCGATGCCTGTTGATTATACTAGTTCAGCAGAAGGTGTTGGCAACATGAAGTAAATAAAATAATAAATAATAAATAATTCAACTTAACTTCGGGACGAAGTTTCTTAAAGTGGGAGAGTATGTATATCCCTCCCCTTAATAATAAATAATAAATAATAAAAATTAATAATATAATAATAAATAATAAATAAATAAATCACTATAATAAGATAATAAGAAATAATAAACCATAAATGATTAAATAATAAATGATAATTAAAAAATAGTATACAAGAAAAGAATAAACATTATAAATAAAAATAGTATAACCATACTAAAATCTCTAAATAAAAATAAATAGAAATAAAACAAGAAAAACTAAAAAAAAAAAAAAACAAGAAAGCTAAAAATCAAAAGAAAAGTAAAGAAATAAAACAAGAAAGTTAAAAATCAAAAGAAAGTTGCATGCAGACACACGGAGTGTGTGTATGTGGTTCCCCTTCCAATGTTTGTTCTATTTAATAGATGGTGAGGAAGATGAGAGGCATTCCTGCATTCCATCATTCAGAGATTTTTTCTTTCATTCTCTTGGGAGAATGATATTCTAAGACTTAGGAGTCACTAGCAGTTGTACGTTGATTGAGGGCTCGGAGGTGGCGTAGCAAACCATTACACAATTGAGCCTACGGTTGGGTGGAGAGTCGTCTCCAAAACCTTGTTGTCATTTGACAAACATTGATCACAAGTAACATAGGTATGTGCTTATTTGTTGATTCTGATTTTAATTAAGAAATTAATTTTATATTTACTTTCTGAATTGTTACAGGAGACGTTTAGGAACGGAAGCATAAAAAATAAATACATGATTAACACATAAATAAATAAATAAATATATGTATATATAAACCATTTTTAAATTTAACCCAATTTTAATCTAACAATTAAATAAAATATATATTCTTCACAACCAAACTTTAAAAAAATATATATATATTTCACAAAATCAAATTTCCACTAAACCATATGTGCATGATTCATGTGTGAGCAACAACAACCAAGTCGAAGCACATGATCGCACCGTGCTGTAAGGCGTTCAGCATTAAATAACTTTGAAAGGGACAGTGTGGCATGGAAGCATGTAAAACGGCCTTTCCACCTTTTGGACTTCATGTATGTCCCCCCACAACCTTTATGGGTATTTAACTTAGTTGCCCAATAGTAGGGGAAGCATGTGACTCTGAGTAAGTAATGCCTCCAAAGAAGTTGACTTTCATTGCTCCTCCATATGATCCTCAGTGGAAAGATTCCTTTTAAGAGATCATGAGGTTGTAAAAATCTAGATTCAACACTGGGATCAGAGTCATGAGATTGTGAAACATGTGGTGTGACACTTTAGAAATTAAAAAGGAAAACTATGACATAAACGAATCTTGATAAGGAAACCTGAAATAAAAAGGAACCTCTATTAAAGACAATTTATTATAAGGCAATGGTGATAAGGAAGCATGAAAAAATAATTAAAATAATTATAATTATCTATAAATATGAATTGAGCTATTATCATGATTAAAAAAATCTTACTTTTCAATTTTTTTCAATTTTAAGTCATAAACATGTTTTTTTAACTTTTAAACCAGATATGAATGGATCTATTATCATTATTAAAAAAAAAAAAAAAAAATTAATTTTCCTTTTTTAAAATCTTGAATCATAGACGTTTTTTAACTTTAAATGAGACTCAAATTCTTAATTTCATAGAAAACAATTTTAGATTACATCTATGACTTCCCACTAAAATTTATATAATCCAATATTTATATAAACAAAATTTCCCATACAAATGAATATTTTATACATTACTCTATAGAATTTAACATCGAATAAAATTTTATTACATTTTTTATAAAAAAAAATAAGGACCACATAGTAGTCAGTACTTGCTACTTAAGTTAAATATAGTTTAATTAAACTAAAAAATAATAGACATAAAAATTTCATAAAAAAAAAGCAACTAATTAAACATGGGCGGAAGGAAGCATAAAACTTGACTACATACATATCATAAGGATCCCCTTCTATTGTTCTCAGGCCCGGTGAGTTATGAATTACGAAAGAAAGCTCGGGCTTATTGAGTGGCACACCTAGCCATCTGCCCTGCATGGGAATGAGACTCAGGTGCTATCTGTAGGACGAACCAACTGGGGGCGAAGAGCTGAGCTAGCTATAGAGAGTGAAGGGGTGGGTAGGGAAAGGACCTTTCTGAAGCTCGTGGTCAGGATCTCGCTGGGATGCCTAACTGGATAACCAGCCAACCCAGTGATTAATTAAAGTTGATGAAAGATATTATATATGTAATTTGCGATTTTTATAGATTGATTTGGTTCATTTTTTACAGTGATCCAGTCTTGAATGAGATATTTATATATGTAATTATGTTATGAATTATATACGTAATTATGAAAAAATAAAGCAACTAATTAAACACTCTATTGTTAAGAAAGCCGTAGTCTAACGAGACTGTTTTTTTGCCCTGAAAGTTATGGAAAATCTGGCAGGGATTTTTGTAAATCCAAGTTAAAGTTGTTAAATTTCAAGATGTTAGGCGCCGCAAGGGTTTTTGATGGTGCTGAATCCATTTCCACCATAAGAAAAACATGATTCAAATACTGCATCTACAAGATTTTTTGAATTTTTTTTGCCAGGATTCCGACCACTTTGGGCCGTCCGGGCAGTTCCTTCGCCTCCTTAGACGACTCCGTTAAGAAATGCTATTAACTAATATTGTTTATATTAACTTATATACACTTTAATATATGTGTGTGTGTGTTCATTTTATTTTATATATATTTTATGTGTTAAATTTTTATTAACGTATATAATTTTTATAGTTAAATTTATTCAAATATGTCTTCGATATAATAATAAGTCATATTAAATTGAAAATATGGAAGAAAAAAAAGTCACTAAAATAGAATAATAGAAAAAAGAAAAACATCAAAATAAAAAAAGCTAAATGAAAAAGAAATCAAACTAAAACAAACAAATAGTAATTAATATAAATGGGAGTTTCTAAACAACCCATAATAGATTTAAATAACAATAAAAAATAACAAAAAAAATATTTCCCAATATTAAACTATGGATAAATGGCATAAATTTATTGTAAAAAACAAACTAATCCACCATAAAAAAGACATAAAATAATAGAAAAGAAAACATCAAATTAATACACCAACAAACAAAAATTTAAATTTCTTAATACCATACCTACTCCATATAATTAGGCCGATAGGCCTTTCCTTTGAAAGGGACCTTCGTCGTCCCTTTCATTCTCATGTTAACAGGTGGCGTGAGATTCCCTTTCATTTTCATGTTGACACGTGGCGAGCGGTTTGTGCGGTAGAAGAAAGCGGCAGTCTGTTGCCGGTTCTGTTCCTGTTCCTGTGCCTGTGCTGGTGCCGGGTTCGAGAACAAAGCCGGGGCCGAAGAACCCTCAGCCCATATCTGAGGTTCACCCATCATCTTCGCTGGATTCGTTCTATGGCAGTTCTGAAACTTTGGCAGACGAGAAAGAAAACAGGAGATCTCGGCACGATTTTGTCGAGTCGAAGGATTCCAACATCAAGGGTCGCCGCTTGAGAACCGATTTGGCCCTGAAAAAGACAGATTTGCGGTCGTGCAGAAGACCTTCCGGAAATGGCTGGGGCAAGGGCAAGGGCAGGGGCAGGGGCATTACAAAGAATCTGATGAATTCATAGATGCCTGGAATCATACAAGGTCTTCTGGATATAGCCATATGGAGGATAGAATGGAAGGCACAGGTGAGATTGAAACTTCCCCAATGAGCAGACGAAGCAGAAGGGAACCCAAAGTTCCTGGCAAATTGCTGCCTCTTCTGGAATGCTTAAGGGCCATCACTTCTCACAAATTTGGATCCCTCTTCAAGCTTAAACTTGAGAGCCAGGTTGCTTTTCTTGTTCTCGCTTTTCTATTTACCATTTGATTGATTTCATGGCTTTTTTATTGGTTTAAAACTGTTATTACCGATACTTAAGGCGGGCTCTGTGATTGTGCAGAATAAACAACAATACAGGAACATTGTCAGGCTCAGGACTCAAATATAAGTCGTATTAATCAAGAATTTTCGTTGATGCTCACAATTACGCTTATAGCTGAAGTCGGTAACCCAGTGAACTCTCCATCAGCTCATACTCGCCTCGTAGGGTGAACATTTTTAACTCATATGTTTTCCTTTGCTTGTCCTGAAGATAAGGCAGATCCTACCCTTGAGTTATTGTGTTATTGTTCTACTGTTTGAATTAGGTGTTTCTAAAGGGCTTTCTTTCTTTTACTGTTTTTGGAGTTCGGAGATTTCGAGAACAAGTCTCAAATTTCTGTGGACCTCTGTGAAAAGGGTGATTCCAAGGTGCTTTTCCGTGTTAGTTTTGATAAAGGTTGAAGTTAGTCAAGGGCCTTTGTACTCCATTTGAAGTTTGTGTCTTTAATGCTTTATGCGTTCAGTGTGAATTAATCAGCTAGCTTTTCAAATATTTAGGAATTAAGAAGGCAGTCTGCTTTTTAAATTGAAGTGGTTGGAGAAATATGTCCCAAGGGACTGTACATAGTGGACTTCCTCTGGCTTGGCTTCCAGTTCCGAGGGGTAACTATTCTTCCCAACTTGCTTTGTGACATGCACCTGGCGTCATCCTTTTTGAATCTCATCCCAGTGTAGACCATGGTGGGAATGGAACCTTGGTGGATGGCTGAATCCTCTGTCAACCTGATAAACATACCAAATCCCCATTAGCAGTCTGAAGTTGTTTTACGTTTGTGGAACAGGTCTTTCATGGGGTTACTCTTTTGTTAAATTATTTGTCTGTTATCTTTTTCTTCAGAAAACCATATTTCAATCTGAAGTCGCTCCACTTTGATTATGAATTGGGTGTTTCACTTGTCTACAACATGTTACTTTCTAAGATTATCTGGCAATTCGCTAGGGTTAGTTATATCAGAGTGTTGTGCTATTGGATTGGTGGTTGTTTCCAAAGGTCGGTACATCCTTATTTAATGGTTAATGTTCAGTGTATGGGAAGGATGGATGCGAATTGAAGTTTTTTACAGCTCCGTGAAATAGTTACTTACAAAATTTATGCACATCTTGGGGAATTATACTCTCGGTGGCTTTGTTCCTGACATGTGAAACGCTGGCATTCATATCCCTTTTTGGGTACGACCTAGCTGTCTAAAGGAATGATCCATACACCTGCAATTAGGATTCTTCATAGGATCCAGAGATTAGATACGATTTAATAGGTATTCAACAGTCTCAAAATTACATTGTCAAGGTTGCTGGTCTTCTACCTGGGCTCTGTAACAATATACTATGGCCTGCAATCAGCTCCAAGAATATGCTGTCCATAAGACTCCAACCTAGCACAAGATTTTTAAATGGTTCCACATGCCTTCTAAGATGTTTCCATAGGTAGAGTGGATGTCCTGCACAGTATGCAGAATATGCCAAGGTTCAGGTCTGATATATTTCACTGTATAGGTCTGAGCTGCAGGTTCGAGGAGGCCTGGTGACTTTATTCTTCCACAATTCTGAACTTCAGGTCTGAGCTACAAGAAGATCCGAAAAAGGTGCCACCATAGGTCTCCCCAGGTTTACATAAGGTATAGATCAAGACCCAAACAAAAAATCTTCACTAACATTCATTCTTTCTGAGCCCTTTTTAGCTAAAATGGACGAGGCTGTCTATGTATTTACACTTGTTTGCATATGTGAAAGGACGTATGTTGTAGTAGTGAGCCAACCTGTGTATTAATGCCGACTTCTAAACAACCAGATTTTTTGGTTAAAATTATCTTTACATGTTGGCATAATAAATATGGTTATTCATATTTCTAAAATTACCTTTATTGTTCTCTAAAATATATCTCGAACATTATTTCTACCAGGTTCCTAAATAATTCTTGAAATTTCTGCAATTACTAAAGCTATTTGAAGACATATGAAAAAAATAATTTAAAATTTTAAAATCAGACTGACCTGATGACAGATCTCGTGGGAAAAGAATTCTGTAAAATAGAACTCCAATGTCATATCTTGGCAATGTCCTGCTGACTGAAACATCTGTTAAGAATCCAAAATGGCTTAAAAACAAAATCCATCGTTAAAATAGAACTCAAATGTCATATCTTGTCAATGTCCGACTGACTGAGACATCGGTTAAAAATCCAAAATGGCTTAAAAACATACTTCCCAACTTGCTTTGTGACATGCACCTGGCGTCATCCTTTTTGAATCTCATCCCAGTGTAGACCATGGTGGGAATGGAACCTTGGTGGATGGCTGAATCCTCTGTCAACCTGATAAACATACCAAATCCCCATTAGCAGTCTGAAGTTGTTTTACGTTTGTGGAACAGGTCTTTCATGGGGTTACTCTTTTGTTAAATTATTTGTCTGTTATCTTTTTCTTCAGAAAACCATATTTCAATCTGAAGTCGCTCCACTTTGATTATGAATTGGGTGTTTCACTTGTCTACAACATGTTACTTTCTAAGATTATCTGGCAATTCGCTAGGGTTAGTTATATCAGAGTGTTGTGCTATTGGATTGGTGGTTGTTTTCGAAGGTCGGTACATCCTTATTTAATGGTTAATGTTCAGTGTATGGGAAGGATGGATGCGAATTGAAGTTTTTTTACAGCTCTGTGAAATAGTTACTTACAAAATTTATGCACATCTTGGGGAATTATACTCTCGGTGGCATTGCTCCTGACATGTGCAACGCTGGCATTCATATCCCTTTTTGGGTACGACCTAGCTGTCTAAAGGAATGATCCATACACCTGCAATTAGGATTCTTCATAGGATCCAGAGTTCCAGTCCATAAGACTCCACCTATGGCCTGCAATCAGCTCCAAGAATATGCTGTCCATAAGACTCCAACCTAGCACAAGATTTTTAAATGGTTCCACATGCCTTCTAAGATGTTTCCATAGGTAGAGTGGATGTCCTGCACAGTATGCAGAATATGCCAAGGTTCAGGTCTGATATATTTCACTGTATAGGTCTGAGCTGCAGGTTCGAGGAGGCCTGGTGACTTTATTCTTCCACAATTCTGAACTTCAGGTCTGAGCTACAAGAAGATCCGAAAAAGGTGCCACCATAGGTCTCCCCAGGTTTACATAAGGTATAGATCAAGACCCAAACAAAAAATCTTCACTAACATTCATTCTTTCTGAGCCCTTTTTAGCTAAAATGGACGAGGCTGTCTATGTATTTACACTTGTTTGCATATGTGAAAGGACGTATATTGTAGTAGTGAGCCAACCTGTGTATTAATGCCGACTTCTAAACAACCAGATTTTTTGGTTAAAATTATCTATACATGTTGGCATAATAAATATGGTTATTCATATTTCTAAAATTACCTTTATTGTTCTCTAAAATATATCTCGAACATTATTTCTACCAGGTTCCTAAATAATTCTTGAAATTTCTGCAATTACTAAAGCTATTTGAAGACATATGAAAAAGATAATTTAAAATTTTAAAATCAGACTGACCTGATGACAAATCTCGTGGGAAAAGAATTCTGTAAAATAGAACTCCAATGTCATATCTTGGCAATGTCCTGCTGACTGAAACATCTGTTAAGAATCCAAAATGGCTTAAAAACAAAATCCATCGTTAAAATAGAACTCAAATGTCATATCTTGTCAATGTCCGACTGAATGAGACATCGGTTAAAAATCCAAAATGGCTTAAAAACATACTTCAGAAACAAGGTAGAGCAACATTTATTATTTCCATCAGCGAATATACTAATGGAACTTTTGTTCAGGTTGCATACTAATCTCAAAATGATTAATTAAAGGTGTTGTAGACATATCAAAGTTATCTGGTCCCAAATTACAAGTTCCCATGGTATGTTCTGTCTGGCGGAAATTTTCAGAAAAAAAAAAATGAGCGTCCATTCCTGTAAATTCCATTCTGGAATGGTAATTGCAAGACTTTGGAAACAAAAAGAGAGAAGAAAATTGAAAGATGAATCAAAATTAAAATCATGGACATATTTTCCATAACCTATATAACAAATGCTATCTGTAGAATGTGTCCATGTTCAATACCTGTACTTTTAAAGTATGTATCTGCCTCTTGGAAGCCTTGTTGTCCTTTGGGGACGATTTTGGAGATGCAGTCCCCGGTTTTGACGATCGAGGCAAAGAATGAGGAGTTTTAGGGGTTACATGAAGCTGATTCTTTTTTTCCATGGCCAGGCTCTGAGGCCCCCAAACTCTTTTGCACCCCCTTCAACAGTTTTGAGGTCTCCTCTGCAACTCCAAATGATGCTTTCCTTCTATGTAAACTTCCAGCTTGGGAAGATACATCAGGTGAGCATTCATTTATAGGGGGAAGCAAACCTCCCGCAACAAACTCTTTCTTGCCTTGTTGACTTTCTTGGACAGAGTAGTGACAATGTGAAGGAGACTTGAGGAACTCTGGCTTGTTTGCTATAAATTGTTCAGAATTTTCAATAGGTTCGATTTGTTTCCTGGATAATGAAATGTAAACAACCTCTTCATACAAACCTTGCCTTAAATGTACAATCTGTTCCTCAAGGTGAACAACCTCCTCTTCAAGCACAGCTACAAAAATGAAGGCCATGTTCCGCCATGTTGATCCAAATCTCAAAGACACATTTTGTCCCTCTTTGTCTGTCTGGTCTGTGAGTGGAGTGTTTAATAGGGTTAAGGCCAATTGCAAGTCTTTGCTAAATCCATAGAAGAGAGCCCTTCACCTATGAATTTGACTTATTTCTTAAAAAATCAGATTGCAATTTCACTTGTTCCTCTTTGCCCCAATCTACATTCCTAAATTTTTGCGTAGGGAACTTCCTTTAGATTGAGAGCACCACAGATGCATCTACATGTGTCAAAATATATTGTTATTTCGGCAGCCAGAAACCATGTAATTACATCTCAGGATCACGCTCAATTTCGATTGATTTTAGCTTGACGCTAATGTTTGCAAAAGTTGTGGAAAATAGTATAAACACCAGTTTTGTCTCCAACCGCCAAGATGATTAGTACGCAACTAACATGTTCATTGAAAAATTTTTGCTACTTTCTTGTAATCTATAGGCCCCAAAGCTCCTCATAGATCAGATTTCATTCTGTAACTGAATTTTGCAATTCCAATTTAATAATCCTATCTTCCTCTCTTTGTACCTTTTGGGACAATTGCTAGTAAAATAATCATTAAATATATCAAAATACACATCAAAATCAATCCATGAATATAATTAAAACAATCCATGAATATAATTAAAAATAAAATATTTTAAAAGTTTCCAACACCAAAAGTTTCGAACACAATTTAAAAATCTAGGGTGTATCTTGAAAATCTCAAATTCAAATTTAGACCACTCGTAACTCATAATTGTGATTGATTTTGATATTCAAATTTAGACCACTCATAATTTATGTTTGTGAATATTTTTTTTTGTTTTGTTGCGTATAAAATTCATAATTGTGATTAATTTTGGTATTCAAATTTAGACCACTCATAATTTATATGGTATTTTTGGTTTTATTGTGTATAAATTTATGGATAAATATTTTTATAAGTGAAGCATTGTTTATTGTCCAGGTAAGCACTGCTTACTTATTTTTATGTTTATATTATAATTATTATGTTTTTATTTTATAATTTTTCAGGAGAAAAAAAGCATGATATATTATATTGAGTCAATATAAAGACAAAAGTACATATATGTGTGGTCCATATCTTGTTCATATTCAACAGAGCATATCATATTTTAAATAGATAACTGATCAGATTATCTTATAATTATTATGCATGATATTTAATATAAATAATAATTTATATAATTATATTGGATATAAATAATACTTTTATAATATTTTATATAATAATATTGGTATAATTGTGTTGTTTTATTTGATATTTATATAAAGTTTAATCTAAGAATATTTGAATTTTAGAATTTATGATTTACAAAGTACTTTATAATATGGTGATCGTCAATTAAACTATTTCTCACGTGCTTATCATAAAGCAATTTAGATCTACCATAACGCGAGTTCTATCAAGTGTCGGGAGAGATCAAATCTCTTAAGATGCAAACCTCTTTGAGTATGAAAAGAGATTTGATCCCTCTCATCTCTTGGTAGATCCAAAATTAAGATGGATATAAGCTCATTTAATTTTCCCCTTTAAATAGGTTATACTACACATGAATACCATGGGTTCCCATAAACCCATAGCTTAAAAAGCACTCGTAACTTGACCAAGTCAAGTTTACCTTAACTACCTAACAAAAATTAATAAAATAATAATAATAAAATTATTTTATAATTTTAACCTATGGTTATTTTTGTTTTTATTCTTATTTTATTTTTATCAAGTCAAAATGTTTACAAGACATTACATTACATTACAACACCTCTACCACACGAGGCTCAAGAGTGCCTCTCGATGCAACCAACCAAGATCCATCTTAACTTTAGATCTACCAAGTGTCGAGAGGGATCAAATCTCTCGAGATGCAAAGAGATTTAATCCCTCTCGGTTCTTAGTAGATCCATAGTTAAGATGAATCTAGGTTGGTTCAATCCCCACCCTTTGAATATATTATATTACACATGAATACCATGGATCAATACCATGGATTCTTATAAACTTGGAGCTCAAAAACCATTAGTAACTTGACCAAGTCAAGTTTACCTTAACCACCCAACAATTTTTTTTTAAAATAAAAAAAATAAGTATATATTTATTAAATGTGCATTTGTTCTTAGCTAAAAAACCCGGAGATACATCTTCCAAGAGAAAACTCAGCTAGGAACTCATACTATACTTCCTGCAACATCTAACTACAAGAACCAAAACTAATAGAGGACTTTCCTGGACATTCCTATAGAACACTATTAAGACTAATTACATAACCAGAGTGTGCCGAAGCAAACATTCCAAAAAATATAGCTAGACAACTAACACCAGTTGCTATTACTAGTAGGTAGATTAAGGTCAAAATCGTGTTTCCCATTGACACCCTGATGGCAAGCATATGTCCCTTGAGATTCCTTGAACTGCAATTCTGATATCATGCTTCTCAGCACATCCACTTCATCATACAATCTAGAATATTGGAATTTGAGAGTTTGTTGCTCTTATGCCACCTCAATGTGAGAATGGGTCATTTGAAAGAACTTGATTTGCAGCTCACAGTCAACCTGCCAGAGGGCTTCGTGAATAGAGAGACATTGTGAACATGGGTTTTCCACTAAAGATTCATTCTACTTTAGTAAATGTTGACCCAGGTTTTGGCAATTAAGGGATATGAATGAAACTTGTTGCGAATAGAGCTATCCCCACACAATAAAGGAGAAAGGTGGCCAAAATTGTTTGAAACACGCCTTGCTCTTGCTGAATTACTTCAGATGCCATAACTACTTTTAGACAGTGCCTTTGAAAGAACCCCCTAATTTCCAATTACAAGTTTGTGGCCTCTTTCGTGACCGACGATCCAGGATAGGTAAGCTTGACTAACAATTTGGAACCCAACAAAACTGATGAGAATGAGGTCAAAATTATCTTGGAATGATCAAAATCACCATTGACCAGAAGGGGAGAGAACAAGCTTCCCAAGACCTGAATTCCCCTCTGAGTCCATGATGCCCGAATACCAGAAGTCCCACGAACATAAATGACAGGCCCACATAATCACCAACCTGAGGAGAGAATGGAACCAAGAGAGGAGCTATGAAAAGAGATCCCACCAAGGAGGGTTGCTTGACACCACAATTGGCAGGAAGAAACCCTGAGATCTCGAAATCCAGAAGATGAAAGAGAACCTAAGTCAGAGAGACAAGAGAGGATGCTCCCAAGGGGAGACCCCTTGAGAAATTAACACCACTATTACTGCCATCCCACACAAGCTCCATTAATTCAGACATTGTTTCCCTTACAAAATGCTCTGATTTCCTCATCATTGCGTGATAGGGAGAATTTTCCCTGCGCTCAAACTGGGTAGGAGTGATGTTTTGAGCATGCAAACTGGAATATACAAACACAACATAACGAGAGTGACCAAGAGAGGGCACATACTTTGCTAACATAATGCCAATGAATATCCATGATGTTGTGTGAGGGAGGATTGTCTCATTATTGAATGTTAAGGAGCGGTTGTGAAGGTATTGATTAATTAATGAGAAAAGGATGAGACCAAATCCTAAATTATCTACCTTGATTTGAGAATCAAATACCTTATCATAGAACCACGAGACTTGCAAACCCATAAGGAATAGTGCATTTGGAACTGGATTCATTAATGATAAGTGTTTCTTTTGCTAAGGAGCATGCCATTTTTTCCAGCTCGTTTATATCTAGGTTATTAGCTTTCAAAATGTGATACAATTCCATGTTGTCGAACATTGTCAATAATTCTTTGATTCTTTGAAAGTTATTGGAAAGAGAGTTGTCTTTTGGAATCTTGTCAAATTTTAAGTGTTGAATCGTTAAGAGAGAATCCCCTAGAATGATTCAGTCTTCTACTCCTTTGTCTTTTGCTATGTAGAGGCCCAACAAAAATTAATAAAAATAACATGTAGAATTTTTATTGCTAACATAGGTTTATTTTTATTTTATTTTATTTTGATTGAATTAAATGTTTACATGACATTACATTCCAACATCTCTACCATACTAGGTTGGAGAGCACCTCTCGGCGTAACAACAAAGTAATATTAACCAGCCTAGATCCATATTAACTTTGGATCTGCCAAGTGCCGCAAGGGACCAAATATCTTTTCTCTTTAAAAGAGGTTTGCATCTCAAGATGTTTGATCAATCTTGTTGAAAAATGTAGCAAGAAATTCTCAATTTGATTTTCCCTTGATTAAATTGAGAAAATTCGAACTTCCACATCAACAAACAACTTGGAGGTAGTTAACTTGTGTGACATGGCTTCTGTCACCCAGTTTACTCAATAAATTCGAGTTGGAGGAGTTAGAGTTCAATTAAGCATGTATGATTGCTAATTTGTAGCAATCAAGGTCAATTATTTCAAGTTGATTTAAGTTAAACTAGTTCTGACTATTGGAGGAACTAGTGGAAGGTCAGTTGTGCAGTGGGACTTCAGTCTAAATCAATGATCATTCAGTTAACTGATCAATCAACCCAAAATAGCTAATACATGCAGAGAATTTGAGTTCCCCAGTTATGGTGGAGGTTCCAAGGCAATGTAACATCAATTGTAGACTAGTCTTTAGTGTACATGTGTTGAGTGCAGCCAAATGATCAACCTTGGGAATGGCGAATCAATTTGAGGAATTTCCTAAATAATAGGGGCCTAATTTCTCAAGGCATTTCGTAAGGAGATATGGGCTCAATCAAAGGCATAAATTGATTAAGTCTGGGTTAGAGATTCTTAATGAGAAGAGAGATAGGTGATTCACTTGCAGGTTGTGCTCAGTTGAGTAAAGCAATTGTGATACATCTCTTTTCATCAGATTAATGTCAGCAAGCATAGGGGTTTCTAGAAAATTGCTTTCCCCTGGAAAAATATTGTGTGCATGTGTGTTATTTCTCATTGCATGTTCGTGATTGATGTTCTAAATTATGAATTGAATTTCACGGAGCAGTAGAGTAGGTTTGTGTTTTGTGATTTTGATTAAAACTTCATGAGTAGTTGCAAAACTAAACCATAATTTCTACATGGTATCATAGCATGATTCACATTAGAGCAAGAATTTCAAAGTTGTTTCTCAGGAGAATTGACTTTGCAGTTCAGTGTAGTAGGATCTCTATAGAGTTGGGAAGATAACCTTCAACGGGTTGGGACTAGAGTATTCCTTGGAAGGAAACTCTAATTTCATTGCATGGAAGGATCACATGGAGGTAGTATTGGATGACAATGGATTGCTAGAATACATCAAGACAAATGTTGCATAACCACAAGGATCTGATGCTCAAAACCCTACTTAGTGGAAGAAAGATGTGGCCAAGGCGAGGAGAATAATCTTGGAGGAGTGCAAGACCACATAATCACAAATCTCCATGGGAAAGGAACTCCTTATGCAATGTGGTATGCACTAACAGATCTATTCCAAAATAGAAGCAAGCACAGGAAACTAGCGCTCAAGGATAAACTTCAAAATATCAAGAATCAAAAGAATGACACTATTCAACAATGTTTAAGTAGGTTCACACAAGTTCATGATGAGATTGCAGGAGTTGGTGTTATTGTTTTAGATGATGACTTGGTAAGCCTAGCCCTTCTAGGCCTTCCCAAGAGATGGTATAACTACTGAGATTCAGTGAACGAGAGGGAGAAACTACTAAATTGGGAACACTTATAGTTCGATTTGGTATAAGAGGAAATGAGGCAGAATACTAGAAACGGGACTTCATCCAAGGGCGAGAATGAAGAAAACTTTGCATTGGTTGGAAAGGGAAAGAAGGGAAAAAGGAAGAAATCTCAAACCAAACCAGAGTCCAACCAAGGGGGGAAGAAGAAAGATTTTTCCAAAATTAAATGCTTAAATTGTCATGAATTCAGGCACTATGCCAAGAAGTTTCCACACAAAAAATTGAGAAAGAAGACCTTAGGAGGAGTAGCAAGTGAAGCTTTGGATTCATAGTTCAAGCTTGACTTCACCCTTATTGCATGCATGGTAAGCACAATGATGGGGAGCATGTGGTACTTGGACTCAGGTGCATCGTTCCACATGACAGGGTGTAGAGAATTTTTCAGTGGCTTGGAGGAGAAAGATCTCCAAATGCACATCGAGCTGGGGGACAACGAAAGGTACAAAGTGACTGGGATTGGTACAATCACCTTTCAAAAGGAAGTCATGATTGTAATAACCCTAGTGAAAATTCCATGTAATAAAAGTTAATAAAGGAAAAAATAATAACCATGGTTGATGGGTCACATATTCCAAGATGAATGTAGGGCAAGACATCCTAGGGAGTGTTCATTTGGTTTATTATGGCTAAGGAAATTAGCAAAGGCAACGACTAAGGCTCTGGAAAGGAAAAATGACATTTTTGGCCCAATTATTTATGAAAATAATGGAAATTAGGAGAAAAGGGAGGTGAAAGGTCACAGGTTGCATGTGAAGAGAAAATTGAAGGAAAACAATGGAAAATGAAGAAAATAGAGGCCTCATTCATAAAAAGGCTTCTGAGGATCAGTTGGTAACCTTTTGCCAATTTAGTTTTGGAGCTCTCTCATTATTCTCTCTCTCTCTCTCACACTTGGACACTTAGAGTTTTCTTGGAGAATTTTGGCATTGGAGCAAGAAAGGAAAAGAAGGCAAGAGGAATCAAATATCAAGCAGGGAAAGGCAGGATCAAGAAACTACAACAGGATTTATTGCAGGTATCGATTTGCATGTGTATTTTCCATGCTAAATTTGGCATGCATGGTATTGCATGTGGTTCTTTGCTGTTGTGGCATGGGTTTTTCCAGGTGCAACAATGTTTTCAACTTAGCCTTTCCATTTCCGGATAGTCATGGTGTGATGGGGTTCTCATGTTTTGGTTGAGATGGATTGTCGGATGGATTTAAAGCTGAGTGAGGTGGATCTTAGGAATGATAGAACACATGGCCTAGTAACTCCTGAGTCAGACTGTGGGTTGTGGTAAAGTCGGATTTTGTGTTGCCTTGGATGGCCTAGGAATCCTTGCCGGTGAATGGTAGGATATACAGTAAATCCAAGAGGTGGTTTTCTCTTCGTTGGGCCTAGTAATCCCGAGTTTGGGATATGCAATAAATCTTGGAGAGTGGGTCTTGGTTTAGGGCCTAGTGATCCAGGTTTAGATTGCGGTAAAACCCGAGAGACTAGGAGGCAGGAAAATTCTTCATGGTGTAGGTGGAGAAATTCGGTGGCATCCATGCTTGTTTGGCCTAGTGATCGGGTGGAAATCATACTAAATCCTAGTATGATATGTTCATTGTGTTGGCCTAGTGATTCAGGATGGATTACGATAAAGCTTGGCTTTTATTAATGGGGGTGAGGTGGTTTAGCCTTGATATTCCTTGGTTGGTTATTTTGGTTTGAGTCCCACATTCATGTTTGGAATATGGCATGGGGGTGAATGGCTTAGGAGAGATTTGGCTCAACCATTCTATGGTCGGGTGGAACATGGAAGTCCCATCTCGGGTTTGGTTTTTGCATCATTAATGAAAGTTTATTTCTCCTTGTATTTCTATGAGCATTTTGATGGATTATATGTGGTATATATGGCTATACTTTCATGAGTATTTATGTTGTTATTATGCTCATTATATGTATGTTTTATAACAATGGCTATGTATGGATCTCAGCATGTTTTTACTTGTAAATGAATGGATATTGTATCTATGGCCTAATAGATGATAATGCAGTAAATGGCATGAGGGAACAATCGTTCATAACGATTCTCAGATAAGTATGAGATCCGTACACTTAATTCTATTGTTTACACCTATAGGTTACATGTTGATGATAGGTTTGACGAAATGCCTATCATGGCTAGTAGGGATCCGATTAAGGTCTTGTTTAAATTATTTATTTTGCATCATTATTTCGTTATTCTTTTACTATTCTTGAGTTATCATTCCATTCTCGGCAGTGACCTGGGCTCTAGGCTTGAAAAAGTAGCTCAAATCTCAGAGTCGCTGGCATAGCACTGACAGATTTAGTCTCTGATCGCTGGCGGGCAAGCCTGTGAGAGCGACTTTGGGTTTCTATATGCTCTCTTGCCTATAGCATGAGAGTGACTGAGGCCTAAGATGTCTAGAACATTAGTGGGACACAAGGACAAGATGTCAGAGTGGCTGACATGTCTCCCGAGGGTTCTGTTGTTGACGTGGATAGGCTGGTTTATGTGTTCCATTGATTCCACTTCCTTAAGGTCACAGAGGAGGTCGAATCCAATTGTAGTAGCTTCTTGTCGTATGTTTACCTGGTTGGCATGGTTACTTGGGTAGATGTGGGAGGAGGGTGTTACAAAGTGGTATCAGAGCATGGTTCACCCCTTGGACTGGATGGGCGGTGTGTGTTGGTCATGCATCCATGCCAGTTGCATGTGTGTCTCCTACACTTGCATTCCATGTGCTTGTTACATTTTCTTGATGTTGATTATGGTTGAAGTAAGGTTGTCAGGGAGAATTTGATGTTGAGTTTGTAGAATGCATTGTCATGAGTATATGATTAGTTACATGTTGTTGCATGTCGGTTACATGTCGATTTTATGTCACCTACTTACTTCCTTGTATGTTAGGATACATTCTTGTATGTTTGATTACATGTATCAGTATTGTAGTTTGATTACAAGAATTGATTGCTTATGCCTGACTACATGCGTCTATGCGTATGCATAGTTGATTTGGAATTTCTTATGCATGTTGATGGTTGTATGTGGCAATGTGTACAATGGAGTAATGATTATTTTCATGCATGAGGTCATAGCATGCATTGTTGATATGGCCTTGCATTGATGACTGGACCCTAGCTAGAATGATGTTTATGCGTTGATGCACTTACTTGTTATATGTCTATATGTTGTTATGATTATGTTATACATGTATCACGCTGATTTGATGACCTTGCAGATGAGGTATCTCCCCAAATTGTACTAAGGTATGTTGATTTATTGTGATTTTGTTTATCTAACATATTAGGCATTGTAGGAAAGAGATCAAATTGCTAGCAAGGTGGTAGACTACGTAGAATCTCCCTATCAATAAGATGGGAAACATGGTGTGGGGCACTCTTCTGATTTAGCAGACACACTAAGAAGCTTGAAAGAAGAAATAAGGAGCTGTAAGGCAGATAGTGATCAGATCATACAAGCACAAGAGAAACAAGTAGAGGTTAATGTTATATTCCTTCAGACATTGTCAGACTTGCAGCGACAAGGGACGCTTCAGATCAACCATGGACATGAGGATAAAACTAATGGGGCATATGGTAGTAGGTCTCCTGGTAGACACATGTCAGATAGATTTGACATGGTGAGAGATGGCAGGGTATTGGATACTCCGGATAGGAGAGGCGATGGATACAGGTACTAGTCTAGTTTTGGTTTTGATCGATATCATGATTGTCATCGCTATCATCCTTACATGAGGAATGATATGGCATACTTGCTAGATGAGTTTAAGAAAGAAAAGCCACCTAATTTTGATGGAGATATGAAGAAACCAGAAGATGCACAGGCTTGGATACTTAGGATGAACAAATTATTTGAGTTGCATAATTACACAGATAACATGAAGGCCAGAGTAGTGATCTTTAACTTGAAAGGTAAAACAAACATTTGGTGAGAAGATATTAAACGAGTTAGAGACATCGGGATAGATGACTTGAGTTAACGGGAGTTCAAGAGGCTTTTCATGAAGAAGTACTTGTCAGAAAAGTACTACGACAGTAAGGCTAAATAGTTCTATGAGCAAAAGATGGGATCAATGACAGACGAAAAGTACATGACCAAGTTTACGGAGCTAGTGAGCTATGCACCGTATCTTACTAATGAGAAGGCTAAAGTTCAACGATTTTTCAGTGGTTTGCCATTACCATTTAGAGATTGGATTGAGTATGATGAGCCTTGATCACTTGAGGAAGTTATTGGGAAATTGAAGCATTGTTATGAACAATCAAAGCGTAAGAATGAATCTCAGTAAGGATGGAAGGGAAAAGAAAAAGGTAAAGGTAAATGGCAGCCTAAGAGAACAAGGCCTCAACATGCATATGAGAAAGAGAATGTGGCACTGCAAGAGAGATTTAATGCAGCTAGATAGGGACATGAGACGTAGCAGCAGCATAAAGGTGTTAGTACTAGTTGGCTGGAGTGTTGGAGATGTGGCAAGGAACACCTTAAGAGAGATTGTCCACAAAATCAAGGTGGTAGCCCTTAGATATACAATGCATAGGTGGTGCAAAATATTGGGGATGTAGGGCAGAACATTCCTTGTATCTATGCAGTAGTGGACAATAGGCAGGCAGAATACCAAGCATCTATCATTGAGATGGACAATAAGCTTTGTTATCAAATTATTTCTATTTTGATTGGCCTTGGATCTAATTATAGCTATGTTAGTCTTGACTTGTTGGATAAGTGTGGTTTCAGTAAAGAATTGCATGCAGAGTCTTGGTTAGTGTAGTTGGCTATAGGTACAAAGAAACGAGTTCATCATTGGGTAAGAGCTTGTGCATTTGATTTAAATGGTATGCCTACCACAACACATTTGAATGTAGGATCATATAGTACCCATTCTTTTGAGGTTGCAAAAAATCATCCGATTTTGAAAATTGGTGATTTAGAATACATTTTTTTTTGGAGCATATTTTTGGCACTTTAAATTTTCTTATGTATTAAGTATGAACATTTTTAAAAAAATGTTAGTGATTTACATGCAAATTTTAAAAAGTGTTGATGGGGCACCAACATATTTTTTTAAAGAGTTTATTTTTGACACATTAAATTTTTTTATGTATCAAGTATAAACCTTTTTTCATCTTGATTTTGAAAAGTGTTGATGCAGCATCAACCCTTTTTGTTTAGAGGGCTTATTTTTTACACTTTAAATTTCCTAATATATTAAGTGTGGATGTTTTTTTTTAAATGTTTGTAATTTTTTTTTTTTTTTTTTTTTTTTTTTTGGGCAAAGATTAAACTAATTATATTAAGGAAATTGAAAAAATATGTACAAGAGGTTTTAACCTCTGAGAGTGAGTGAACAACTATCTGTCAATGTTTTTCACAAAAAGATCTTTCCTGCTGATAAAGAGGAACATGGTAGCAGCACTTAAGCTTATCAAAGCAGTAGTAGACTTTTACACTGTTTACATGAAAGCTATCATTAATAAAACATTTCCAAGCTAAAGATTAAGACATTACAGGCTTGGAATTTTGCCAAAAAACAGAGCATTTTCAAAATAAGTAGAGCACAGGTGCTTGCTCGTCTAGGAAAGACGCTAGCCGTAGTACTCATTGCCATGGTTGTCAAACATAGGTGGCCGATCCTGAACAGAACAAGTTGTAATGAAAACATAGCAAAATCATATGGATAATCCCCAAACCCGGAGCCTCAGACCTTACCCGAATAGCAGTAAAAATCATTTGAGTTTTTTGGAGCATTCCGCAGCCTCCCGTTCCGCAGCTTCCCGTTCCGGATCAGGCTCCCAGGTCACCTCCATGCCATCCGGGATGTCTTCAGGTTGTCGAATTCCTGGCGAGAGCTTGAGGTACAGGATATTGGCAAAGGTGTCGTCCGGCTCCTTGCCCTTCCTGGAGACTTCCATTGCCTGAGGATCCTCTGAAGAATGCTGAGCAATATTTGTGGTATCCTCAGCCATCATGCTGCTAATTTCTTTTAGGACCTCGTTCTACTCCTCCGAATGAACACATGTGCTATCCTCTTCAAGCCTACTCTGAGAGGAGGGAATGTATGAGCTGTCTTCCTTTCCCCTCCTCTGAGAGGAATTATCCGAGCTAGGCATCTTTTCCTCTGATTCCTCCTTCCCACTGTCTTCCTCTTCATCTTCTTCAGTGAAGATGACTGTAATCAGCGCTGAGATGATGGGCTTGTTGGTTCGGCGTCTATATTTGAACTTTGCCGATTGCACAGTGTTGCTTATAACATAACCGGAGTCTTCTGACCCAATTGAACTTAGCGAGGCACAAGCAAGTGGGGAGATACGCCGCGGGCTTTGAATTCCCCTGCCTCCAGAACTTCCCCTCTGTCCATAATTTCGCCCACGGCGGGGAGTGGCGCGCTAACGAGGAGCCATAGAATGCGTATGATGCTCCGTTGCCTCCAAAAGCTTACCCGTAACCGCTATCGCTTCCCTGTTCACCTCAGACGTGGGTAATTCAAAGACTCTCGCTGAAGAGATAAGGCTTCCTCGTTGCAGTGTCTGTAAGGAGCGAGACCGATGTTTAACCCCGACTACAATCTTCCCGAAATGCCGTGAGTAGAGCTTCGTCCCTGCACAAGGCCTGGCTTTGCGAGAAGGCTTACTCTCTCCAACACCTCCCTCCTTCCTCACCAGAACATCATACTCTGCCACAGTTGGGCTCCAATTCCTCTCCTGTTCAGACAGCTTATCTCCGCGAACATTCTGGTATACATTCTGTTGTTGCCTTCGTTATTCCCTTGGGACGGTAACCAGAGTAAATGGCATTGAATGCCATTCAATACCGCATTAAGAAACCTCATATCACATCTCCAATGCGCCGGCTCGCTGTCCTCTCCGCGTGGCTGGCGCATGGCCCTCTGTTTGTCATGCTGGCACCCGCATCCGGGTTAAATGTTTGTAATTTTCATGTTGGTAATAAAACACACACACACAT
>APFE030797063.1:10097-39161 GCA_000404065.3 Pinus taeda | reverse complement strand
AAATTTTTTGTTTTCTATTGTATTAATTTTTGTGTGTGTGTGTTTTTGTTTTGTATTTTCAATATTTGAATTTTTGTTTTTACACGGTATGTGTCAATGTATTAATTTCATTGTTGGTCTTTAAGTTTTCATTACAACATGTCAAGTTCATTTACACTGTGTGTCAATTTGATGGTTGATTTTAAAATTTTTGTTGCAATGTATCAAGTTGTCTTAGGCTAAGATATTAAAATTGCTATATATTTAGCATTTAAAGAATAAATTACTCTTGGTATAATAACTCTTTTATTTAGATGTTCATTTTTAACGTTTTTCTCATAAGTTTTTTTTCCATAATATCATGCTTGAAATATTTAAAAAACTTAATTTTTTTTGTAGTCATAATCTTTGGTTTTAATGGCATGGTTGAAAAAATGTCAAAAATTTAATGTTTTTCTAAGTCGTGATATTTTATCTTTAATGTTATGGTTGAAAACAATTACAAATTCAGGGTTTTTTAGAGTCATGATATTTTATCTTTAACAACATGGATGGAAATTGTTGGAATTATGAGGATTTGAGACATGATATTTTATCTTTAACATCATGTCCAAGAATTGTTGGAACTTTACAGTTTTTCAAATTCCAAATATCTTATCTTTAATTCCATTGCTAAACAATTTCAAAATTGTAACTTGATTTTTTTTTGTTATTTCAAAATCAACACTTATTTTTTTAAGGGTGTTTCTTTAATCCATTTTGCAAAAATAAAAGGTTTTTACTTCCATTTAAAAAAAATGTTGAAAGTTTACACTAAAAAAAAATAATCGTTTTGACATACACAATTTTCATTTTTGGGTTGTTGTTGTTGTTGTTGTTGTTTTGTTGTTTTTTAATGTTTTTTTGGTGTTTTTGGGCTAGAGTACTAGTTTTGAGGTAATAGTTCCCGTTTGATCAATAACTATGTTTTGTATCTTCATAGAACCAAGTTAGATTGTTATGGCAAAGCCTTTGAGTGTGCTGATGACAATGGAGAACCAAGAGTCCTGCAGGGTAAGAAGAAAGCCACATCAGTTAGGATGGTGACAGTTATGCACGCAAAGCGTAGCCGCAGGAAAGGGTGTATGTTGTTTGTAGTACACATTTCTAGTGATAAAGGCAAGGAGGTTGAGGACGCAAATGTGTTGAGTAGGTATGCAGCAGTTTCAGGATGTATTAATTGAGGACATTATAGAGTTGCCACCTCACATGTAGGTAGACTTTTCTATTGAGTTAGTATCAGGGGAAACTCCAACATCAAAAGCACCTTACATGATGAGCACACCCGAGTTAGTTGAGTTAAAGCTATAGTCGAAGGAAATGTTGGACAAGGGATACATTAGACCAAGTGTATCATCTTGGGGTGCACTGCTCTTGTTTGTGAAGAAGAAAGATGGAACTCTCAGATTATGCATTGACTACAAGCAATTAAACAAAGTGACTATCAAGAATAGGTACCCATTGCCGATGATTGATGACTTGTTCAATCAACTGAAGGGAGAAACAATGTTCTCCAAAATCGACTTGAGAACGGGATACCATCAGGTACGCATCAAAGAGGAGGACATTTACAATACTGCATTCATGACCAGATATGTGCATTATGAGTTTGTTGTTGTCCCATTTGGCTTAACTAATGCTACAACTGCATTTATGTTCTTGATGAATAGTGTGTTGCATCTGTATTTGGATAAGTTTGTTATTGTGTTCATTGATGATATATTGGTATATTATAAAAATGTGGAAGAGCATGCCAAGCATTTAACAACAATGTTGAGGTTGTTGAGGGGACACCAGTTGTATGCTAAGCTCAACAAGTGCAGTTTCTTTCAGAGTGAGGTACATTACTTGAGGCAAATTGTCGCCAAGGAAGCATTGTAGTATATCTAGAGAAAATGAGGGCCATCATGGAGTGTGTAGCTCCTAAGAATGTGGATGAGGTGGGATATTTCATGGGGTTGGCAAGCTACTATAGGAGGTTCATTAGGAACTTCTCGCAGATTTTTTATCCTATCACATCATTGCAGAGGAAAGGTAAGAAGTTTGAATGGACAAAGGAGTGTGAGGCTAGCTTTGAGCAACTTAAGCAGTTGTTGACACATCCACTAGTGCTACAAATTGCAGATCTGAAGAAAGAATTTGTAGTGTGCACAAATGCTTGCAAGAGAGGACTTGGGGGAGTCCTTATGTAGGATGGATAGGTGGTATGCTATGAGTTGTGAAAGCTAAATGAGCATGAGCAGAACTACACTCACATATCATTCTGTTGAAGTCTACATTTTCAATTAGCGATGTAACACATGTGTTCATTCGAGAGGTGGTCAGATTACATTGTGTTCCAAAGAAGATTGTGTCAGAAAGCGATGCAAAGTTCACTTCCAAGTTTTGGAAGGAGCTATTTATAGGTTTGGGCACAAAGTTGACCTTTAGTACAACTTATCATCTGCAGATAGATGGACAAACAGAGAGGGTCAACAAAATATTGGAGGACATGTTGAGGATGTTTGTGATGCATCAACAACGGAAGTGGGAAGAGTATCTCCCCTTGGTAGAGTACACATACAATAACGGTTATCAAGAGTCATTGAGGATGAGTCCTTTTGAGGCATTATATGGGCAGGGTTGTAATACTCCCATCAGTTGGAGTGATTCGGTTATTAGGGTGTTTATTGGACTAGAGATGTTGGTAGACATGAAATAGGAAATGCAGGTTATAAAGAAGAATCTAAAGGCAGAACAAGATAGGTAGAAAATCTATGCAGATTAAAACAGGTTGTTCAAGGAGTTTCAGGTTGGGGAATTGGTGTATTGTACATCAAATCAAATAAGAGGTCCTTGCGGATTGAATCATGTGCTAAACTGGCACCACTATTTTATGAACCCTTCAGTATCATTGAGAGGATTGGTCTAGTAGCCTATTGACTTGCATTGCCTCCAATAATGAAGGTCCATGATGTTTTCCATGTATCATTGCTTAAGAAGTATGTCAAGAATGTTGATCATGTGATTGACTGGTCTGTATTACAAGTGGAACTAGATGGACAATTCCAGCCAGAGCCTTAATGTATATTGTAGAAAAAGTTGCTCATGCTTCGGAATCGAGCAATCAAGCAAGTTAAAGTGCAATGGAAGCACTTTGGGCCTGATGAAGCTACATGGGAGATGGTGGATCAGTTGCGGGCTATATATCCTTCCTTGTTTGTCGGTTGAGGGAAAGCAATTTTGGTATGGTATTTTGGGTATATGTCTTGGTATATGTTTTGGTATATGTTTTGATGATGTTTGGTATATGTACATATGTATATGGATGTAAATACCACCATGAGCTATGTTATAAAGCTCCAATAAGCGGTATGAGTGCCATGTCATTATGATGTCATATTATTATGTTGGTTTTCTTTTCAGCAGGGTGATCATTGTAAATAGTGCATCAACTTCATTGACACTTAGAGTTTTCTTGGAGCATTTTGGCATTGGAGCAAGAAAGGAAAAGAAGGCAAGAGGAAGAAAAGATTAAGCAGGGAAAGGTATGATCAAGTAGCTACAACATGATTCATTATAGGTATCAATTTGCATGTGTATTTTCTATTGGGTATACGACCAAAGTCCCACATTGACTAGAAGTGGGAGGATCATGGGTATATAAGGATGGACAAATATCTCCATTGGTATGAGGCCTTTTGGGGTAAGTCCAAAAGCAAATCCATGAGGGCTTAGGCCCAAAGTGGACAAATCATACCATTGTGGAGATATGTGGTGTCCAGAGTCCTTATAGGGGGCTCACAGGGGGTTTAAGGGGGGTAGTTAGCCCCCCTCTACGGGGTCTGGGGCCACCCCCCGGGGATTTTTTTTTGGAACCTATATTAGGTGGGCCGAATACCTATGGTTTTGTGCATGGTTTTCACACATGGTTTTGGGCATGATGGTTTTCGGTCCATGGTATGGGATGCTTCGACATGTAGATATATGTACTGTAACATTGAAAGGAACATAATGAAAAATCAATCTAGTAGTCCCGGTTTTGGGATCTAGGGGAAAATCTCTGTGTATATGTGATTTATATGTTATGCTCTCACATTATTTATTTTCTATGTTTTAGAATTCGTATGTAGGTAATTTCTGTACAGGGTTAAAACCTACAAAGTTGAGGCTTGGTTAGATTTCCATTTAGCTCTTACATTGCTTGATTCTTGAATGCTTATTTCTACAATTAGTTTAGATTTACTTTCTAGCAAAATTAGACTAATTTTTCTCATTGTTGTTTACCTTTTGCAACCTAGGATTGGCAACTTACTTAGATATTTTCTCATTTGAAGTTATTTCATTGCCTTCTCTCACTTGTGTCAAAGGGAGTTAGACTAGGAAGAGGAAGATTCTTGCACCACATACATTGTCAACCCCTCTTAAGTTTGTATGAACTCCAAGTTGATAATTTAAGTCGATAACCTCAGGATTTGCAACATCCTTGTTGCAATACTAGGGCTTATCAATTTTTGGCAACGTTTCTTGGGAGGGTGTCAAAGAAAGAAATCTCTTATTCTTGGAATGATTCCTTTTTTCTCTTCTACATTCATATTCTCTACAAAAACAAAAAAATCTTGCATTGAATTAACATTCTCATTCAAAAAATTTATATAAAAACCAAAAAATACTTCTCCAACACCAAAACCCCCCATTTGATCATGAGGTGCAGTAAGAACCACATCACCATCCAATTTTGTAGATAGAAGAAGCAGAGGTGGAAAATAAGGAGAAATTAATGAAGATGATAAAAATAAGGAGGATCATCTTAGATTTCCCATTCAATATACTAATATCTGCATTCACATGAAGAATATACCTCCAACATTATTTCCTAGCTTCCAAGGTATGAGGTTAGAGGATCTAGAAACATTTCTCTCTAAATTTGAAATACTTTGCAGATATTATGGTTACTTATTAAACACTCAAACATTGAGATTGTTTCCCACAACACTAAATGATAGAGCTCTTAAATGGTTCATGAGTTTAGGGACTAACTCAATAAGATCATGGAATGATATGCAAAGGATATTTCTAGAAAATATAAGGATCGCGATCTTAAAGAGGAAATATTTAGAATGACTCAAAAAGAAGATGAAAGTCTCGACGATATAATAGAGAGATTTATGTATACATTTAAGAGTGATAAATTACATCATCTAGGATTTAACACACTAAAAACCCTCTTACTTAGAAAAATCAGAGATGAGTGGAATCATCTCCTTGATCTCATGAGTAGAGGTGATGTATACTAACTATCATTTGAATTTTTTTTTGAAATATTCAAGGGCATGTCAAGAGGAAGGGAAAGAGTAAGTAAATCAAGATCGAGATCGGTAAGTCAAGATGAACTTGGAAATTTGCTTAATAGCTTTGAAACAAAAATTCTTACCAATCTAAGTGAACAAGTATAAATGTTAAGAATGCAAAATGAGAAAAAAGAGGATGGTGATATTTGTGTTGTGCATGCAGAATCACATGCTACTAAATATTTCCCATTGTAATTGTTGTAGCATCGATTGTCATTTAAATTTTGTTTTTAATTTTATCGCAAAAAAAATAAAAATAAAAAATAAAAAATTATGTTCTAACAGAGTTAAAAGAGAATGTGGAAATTCGAAAGAAGTGAAAGCTAAAACATTTATTTAACCCATTCCACATTATAGAGTTAGTTCATAGTATTAATGGGTCCCTAGGAATTTGATTTCCCTTGCTTTTTATGTGCCTAATATTATTAATTTTTGGCAGAATATTGAGAGAATAGTGAGTGAAATATAAAATATATGTAGAATGAGAGAATAGAGGGACTTGTTCCCTGCCAATAAATGAATGGAATATTATGCAGTTATTGAACAGATCCTTGAGCCCCATTGATTGAGAAAATGTAGGGATGTGTTCCCCACCAAAATAAGATATTGAGATTCGCTGGCTTACATAGGATCTATCCTGCTTTGAATTCAAAATCAATCAAGGAAATAGATCCACAATTTTATGGAATTAGAGGGAAAAAGTTCCCCTCATAAGGATTCTAGCCCTGAAGTATTTTTGTGTATATAAAGTGGCCTAGTATCCCAATGGAGGAGTTCGAATTAGCAGGGAATAGGTTTTGAGGAGTAGTAGACTTCATTTCCTAGTATTTGTTATGTACTATTTTGATAGTAAATGAAAGCCATATTATTTTTAGTCTGATCCATATTTAGAGGGTCGAGTCCCTAGGGCCCAACCGAGAGGCTCTAGTCTATCTCCTTTTTGTATCATATTCATGCATCTTCTTTATTATATCTAGCTAGAAATATTTCCATTTCTTTCTAGTAGAATTTTTTTATGAGAAAGTTTCTTGTGCATGTCTATTGATAACTTCTCTTGTGGGAAGTGTGGCTGTAGATATTGTGTTGGCAATCCAAAATATATTTAATTTCCTATTGTAATAGTTATATCTTGAATTAGTTTCCTTTTTCATCTTTGTTTTTTGTAATTAAATCATTTGTTTGGTAGTCTTTTCAAGCATCAAAAGAATAATATATATTGTGTGCAGGTTAGGGTATGGGTTTGTAGGGATGAGAATAATCATTTACACTTTTCATTTCATCACCAACACTTTCCTTACTTGCCCAACAACCTCTTCAAGCAGATTGCATATAGCGATCACTTTTCAGATTTGTTAGAGGCCACAATGTGCATATTTCCTTGTGCAAGATGGTATCTTGAGAAGAATTATGCTTGAAAAGGGCCTCATACACCCTCCCATACTTATCCCACCATCTATTTTCTTCACGACACCTTATAAGCCCACATATTGCTCTTAAATATGATCCTGTAGCAAAATAGGACAAGCTTGTAGCACTACGAAAAAAGCCTCCAAATGCATTCCATTTTTCTTCAAAACACTCTTGACCACCCCTAAGAACTCCATAATGATAATAAGACCATACAAATGAATAAAATGGATTCATATACCTAGTAGGGGCCAAACATTGGATAAACCTGTGATCCCCATGTGTTTCACGACATGTGCTTAACCGCCTCTCATGGATCCATTAATTATGGTGATGCATTCGTTTACTAACACCTGTCGGTTTTGGTGTAATGAAAATCGTGATTCCAACAAGTGGTACCAGAGCCAAATGTATCGAGTTTGAATCACACCTGACTTGTGCTGGGGGGAGATTGTTGGACATTGGTTAAATCAACGCTCCTTGCTTGTTTTGTGACATGTGCTTAACCACCTCTCATGGATTTATTAACTCTAGCGATGCATCCATTTACTAACACCTACTGGTTTTGGCGTAACATAAATCGTGATTCCAACAGTAGGAACTTTTCTTTGGTTAATAAAGTAGATATATAGTCATTCCCAACAATCCTATAACAAAACAATAGTAATTTTATGCTAATTTTTAGCATATTTTAATGAATATATTTTTGAGTGATTGCACTTGGAATGAATCCTAAAAAAATTCTACTTAATGATAAAATTTACCCCATAGTGTTTTCACTTGACCAAGTTACGCATTTGGTAAGTTAAATAGCTCACTAATTCTAGAATTTTTGGTTTTCAAAGTAGTAATTTTCTGCTAATTTTTGGCACATGTTAACAAGGGTATTTTGAGTGATTCCACTTGTATTGGAGTCCTAGGAAATTCTATATAATAATTTATTTTACCCCATCCCATTTTCACTTTATTTTCTTGGGCATTTGGAAAGATAACTCGAGAAACAACAATCTTGTAGCAGTTTGTTTTCGAGATCTTCCTTACCCATAACTTCTCCAAATTCATGGTAGAAGTATCTTTATAGCCTATGAATTCTCTAATACCACTTTGGTTAAGTTTGTTGGGTTGTGTTATATTCTTTCCACGACTAGCAAATCCTAGTTTACTGGGAGGTTAGAGGGGTTGCAGAGGCCCCCCTTTGCTGCGCTGATTATGCAGCGGGGGGGTCACAGGGGGGCAGTTAGCTTCCCTCTATGGGGTCTGAGGCATCCCCCCCGGGGAAATTTTTTTTTGGACCCTATATTCGGTGGGGTGAACCTACCTATGGTTTTGTGCATGGTTTTCGCACATGATTTTGGGCGTGATGGTTTTTGGTCCATGGTATTGGATGTTTCAGCATGTATATATATGTATTGTAACATTGAAAGGAACATAATGAAAAATCAATCTGGTAGTCTCGGTTTTGGGATCCAGGGGAAAATCTCTGTGTATATGTGTTTTATGTGTTATGCTCTCACATTGTTTGTTTTATGTGTTTTAGAATTCATATGCAGGTAATTTATGTATGGGGTTAAAACCTACATTTGGTACCAGAGCTGTTTTGGCTTCAAGGGGACGCCTTTCTTGCTGAGGGGTTTTGATCGGGCCTATGGTAGACCCTGTTCAGTGGGAGATCTGCGGGATCAATTTTGGTGGTGAAAGAAAATGACGAGTAGTGGAAAGATAGAGAGCGAGAAATTTAATGGTCAGAGTTTTGAGTTATGGAAACTCAAGATGGAGGATCTGTTGGTAGATAAAGATCAACGGATTGCAGTATATCTGGGTGCTAAACCAACGTGAGTGTTCGATGAAGAATGAAAGAAGCTGGATTGGAAGGAAAAGAGCACAATATGATTGTGTATCTCAAATTCAGTTTTGTTAAATGTATCAGGGGAAGCTATGACTAAGGCTTTGTGGGAAAAGTTAGGGACTTTGTACCAATCTAAGTCTCAGGTGAATAAATTGTTCCTACAGAAAAAGATGTATAACTTGACGCTGAAAGATGGAGACTCAGTGTTAGAGAATTTGAACGCATTTAATACTCTCGTAAGTTAGTTATTGTCTGTTTATATTAAAATTTTAGATGAAGATAAGTGCATCAGTTTGTTGTGTTCTCTACCAGATTCACGGAATAGTTTGGTTATTGCAATAGGTAGCAATGCAACTGCCTTGTAGTTTGACGAAATAGTCTCATCCTTATTAATGGAGGAGATGAGATAGAAAAATATGGAGAGCTAGAATGGTGGTGCCTTGTCTGTACAAGGAAGGTCCCAGAACATAAAGAAAAATAAAACATGGAGTGGGAGATTTAAATCTAGAGGGAGATCTAAATCTCCAGGAAAACCTGTAAAGATGTGCTGGAAATGCAGAAAGGAAGGGCACTACAAAAGGGACTGTAAATCTAAATCTCTCGACAAAGGAAATGGATCTGATGATGCTCCTTCTGTAGAGGTGAAAACCACCTCAAATGAAGGTGGGGATGTTTACTTGGCTTCTTCAACTACACATACAGATCATGAGGCATGGTTGATTGACTTAGGTGTGCCATTTCACTTCACTCCCCATAGAGAGTGGTTTTGCGAGTATGATAGGAAGGTGGTGATGTCTTCTTAGGGGATGATAGGAAGGCTAGAGTCGTTGGTCAGGGAAAAGTAAAGTTGAAGTTGCAAGGTGGAAGGGTTAGAACACTTTCGAGTGTTCTGCATATTCTTACATTGGCCAGAAATCTAATTTCTGTAAGCAAACTGGATGATGTAGGTGTAAAAACAATGTTCGAGAAAGATATCTGCAAGATGGTTCAAGGATAATTGGTATTGATGCAGGGAGTTCAGATTGGAACTCTGTACAAGCTGCAAGGTATCACCATTGTTGATGGGTGCAACAGTTCTGTGGTTCTTGAAAGTGGAGCAGAAAATCTAGTGGTCTCTGGAGAAAATACCATGTTATGGCTTCAAAGGCTTGGACATATTGGAGAGAAGGGCCTTCGAATACTTCATGGTAAAGGTATGAATAATAGCTCTCTATATTTTGATTTCTGTGAAAATTGTGTCTATGGGAAGCAGAATAGGATGAGCTTCCCCTCTAGTGGTAAAAGGGAAAAACATATATTAGAGCTTATGCACAGTGATGTGTTTGGACCTGTGAAGCTTCCATCATTGGGTAAGTCTATATACTATGTATTATTTATAGATGACTTCTCAAGGAATACATGGATATATTTCCATAAGAAGAAATCTGAAGTCTTTGACAGGTTTAAACAATTTAAGGCTCTAGTGGAAAACCAGATAGAGAAGAAGATAAAGGTTTCGAGGAAAGATAATGGTGGAGAGTTTTGCAAGAAGGAATTTGAAGAATTTTGTAAGAAGTGTGGTATAGCACAACAAAATACTACTCCATACACACCTGAGAAAAATGGAATTGCAGAAAGAATGAACAAGACATTGATGGAAAGGGCAAGAAGCATGCTCAGTGGTGCTGGGTTAGGACAAGAATTATGGGCAGAGGCAGTGGAGACAACATGTTACCTGGTCAACAGATCACCTTCATCAACGTTGGAGGATAAGACTCCACAAGAGGTATGGATTTGTAAGAATCCCTCTCTTTCACATCTGAGAGTATTTGAATGTGATGCATATGTACATGTTCCAAAGGAGAAAAGAAAAAAGTTGGATAGTAAATCTGAAAAGTGCATCTTTATTGGGTATAAGGATGGCTTAAAGGGTTATAAAATTTGGAACCTAGTAATAAGGAAGGTTGTGTACATCCAAGATGTGGTGTTCAAAGTGGTGAAAGATGTTATTAAACATGAAGTCCAACCAAAGGAACATGAGTTGCTAGAGTTTGAGCTAAAGGAGGAAGAATCAAACTCTACAACAAAAGAGGAATCAGAAGATGAAGAGCCACAAACTATGGTTGTGAGAAGATCAGTTCAAGAAAGAAGGAATTCAGAAAGGAAACATGGAGAAATACAAAGCTCAGTTGGTAGAAAAAGGTTATTCCTAGGTGTCGAGTATTGATTTTGGTGATATTTTTTCCCTTGTTGCTAAGGTAGCTTCTATTAGATTACTTTTATCTGTTGCTATTGCTTTTGATTTTAGGGAGAACAAATGGATGTGAAGACAACATTTCTTCACAAGGATCTAGAAGAAGATATCTACATGAAGCAACCTGAAGGCTTTGCGGTTAACGGTAAGAAAGAACTGGTATGCAAGATAAAGAAGTCTCTATATGGGTTAAAACAATCACCAAGGATGTGGTATCAGAAATTTGATATATTTATACGGGGACTTGGCTTCACTAGAAGAAAAGTAGATCACTGTGTGTATTTTAAATTAATTGGTGACCATGTTATTTATCTGGTCTTGTATGTGGATGATATGTTGCTAGTTGGAAATGAAAAATAAATTATCCAGGATTTGAAGACCTAATTGTCCTCCAAATTCAACATGAAATATCTTGGTGCTACAAACCATATTTTGGGCATGGAAATTAAAAGAGATCAGGCAAAGAGGAAGCTCTGGTTAAACTGGAGGAAGTATGTCGAAACAATACTGTAGAGGTTTAACATGCAGGATAGTAAACTGGTGAAGGTTCCTATTCCTGTAGGTGTGAAGTTATCTGCTGAACAGTGTCCCAAGTCACAAGAAGAGGAAGATGACATGTTTCATGTTTATGCAAGTGCAGTCGAGCCTGATGTATGCAATGGTTTTTACTAGACCAAACATTGCACATGTAGTGGGATTATTGAGTAGGTTTATGTTAAAACCAAGGAAGGATTGCTCGACAACAGTGAAGTGGGTTTTCAAGTATTTTCTTGGCACTAGTGATTATGGTTGTGCTACCAAGGAAGACTAGTATTGGATAGAGTGTTGGATATTCGTGGCTTTGTTGATGCAGGCTGGGCTGGAGATCTGGATTAGAAAAGATATACAAGTGGGTATGTTTTTAACCTATTTGGAGGTGCAGTCAGTTGGATGAGTAAGAAACAATCTGTAGTGGCACTTTCAACTACAGACATAGAATACATGGTAGCCACTCATGCAAGTAAGGAAGCATTTTGGTTGTAGAGATTATGTTCAAGTATGGGGTTAGTACAAGGAGATATAAGGATAAACTATGATAGCCAACGTGCAATTTTCTTGGAAAAGAACCTTGCTTATCATTCAAATACCAAGCACATTGATGTTCAGTATCACTTTGTGAGGGATATGATAGAAAACAAAAAGGTGTTGCTGGTGAAGGTGGACACTTTGAAGACTACTGCAGATGCATTGAAAAAACCTGTGAGCTCGGAGAAGTTCTCCTGGTGTAGAGAAACAATGGGCATTGCAGGGCTGGATAATTGATTGAGCTCTCCTGTGGCCCCCTTTGGAAAGAAAACAACAAGTGAGAGAATGTTGGGTTGTGTTATATTCTTTCCACGACAGCCAATCCTAGTTTATCGAGGGGTTAGAGGGGGGGTGGAGCCCCACCTTCGTTGTGCCTATTACACAGTGGAGGGGTCATAGGGGGTTTGAGGGGGGAGGTTAGTCCCCCTCTACGGGGTCTAGGGAAGCCCCCTGGGGGAATTTTTTTTTGGAACCTATATTAGGTGGGCCGAACCTACTTATGGTTTTGTGCATGGTTTTCGCACATGGTTTTGGGCACGATGGTTTTCGGTCCATGGTATGGGATGCTTCGACATGTAGATATATGTATTGTAACATTTAAAGGAACATAATGAAAAATCAATCTGGTAGTCTCAGTTTTGGGATCTAGGGGAAATCTCTCTGTATATGTGTTTTATGTGTAATGCTCTCACATTATTTATTTTCTGTGTTTCAGAATGCGTGTGGAGGTAATTTCTGTACAAGGTTAAAACCTACAAAGTTGAGGCTTGGTTCAATTTCCTTTTAGCTCTTACATTGCTTGATTCTTGAATGTTTATTTCTACAATTAGTTTAGATTTAATTTCTAGCAAAAGTAGACTAATTTTTCTTATTGTTATTTACCTTTTGCAACTTAGGATTGGAAGCTTACCTAGATATTTTCTCATTTGAAGTTATTTCATTTCCTTCTTTCACTTGCGCCAAAGGGAGTTAGACTAGGAAGAGGAAGGTTCCTGCAGCACATACAGTGTCAACTCATCTTAAGTTTGTATGAACTCCAGGTTGATAATTTAAGTCGATAACCTCAGGATTTGCAAAATTCTTGTGGCAATACTAGGACTTATCATTTTTTGGCAACGTTTCCTGGGAGGGTGTCAAAGAAAGAACTCTCTTGTTCTTGGAATGATTCCTTTTTTGTCTTCTACATTCATATTCTCTGTAAAAACAAAAAATTACATTAGGCATCTTGCATTGAATTAACATTCTCATTCAAAAAAATTATATAAAAACCAAAAAATACTTCTCCAACACCAAAACCCCCCATTTGATCCTGTGGTGCAGTAAGAATCAAAAGCAATCTCATTGCCCTGATGATGGACTCACCAAGTCAGTCCGAAACGTTGGTTTCTTAAACTACTCACAGGTTTTCCACAAACTCATTAAGAATCACATCACCATCCAATTTTTGAGGTAGAAGAAGAAGAGGTGGAAAAGAAGGAGAAATTAATGAATATGACAACAATAAGGAGGATCATCTTAGATTTCCCATTCAAGATACTAATATCTGCATTCACATGAAGAATATGCCTCCATCATTACTTCCCAGCTTCCATGGTACAAGGTTAGAGTATATAGAAACCTTTCTCTTTGAATTTGAAATACTTTGTAGATATTATCGTTACTTATTAAACAATAAAAAATTGAGATTATTTCCCACAACACTAAATGATAGAGCTATTAAATGGTTCATGAGTTTAGGGACTAACTCAATAAGATCATGGAATGATATGCAAAGGATATTTCTAGAAAATATAAGGATTGTGATCTTAAAGAGGAAATATTTAGGATGACTAAAAAAGGATGAAAGTCTTGAGGATATAATAGAGATATTTACGTATAAAGTTAAGAGGGATAAATTACATCATTTAGGATTTAACACACTAAAAAACCTCTTAGAAAAATCAGAGATGAGTGGAATCATCTCCTTGATCTCATGAGTAGAGGTGATGTATACCAACTATCATTTGAAGAAAATTTTGAAATATTCAAGTGCATGTCTCTACTTACCACCTTTAGTCTGTCTCTAATTCACTGATTAATGACAATTTCTATCTTAGACTCTTCCCTCACACCCTGACTAGTGTTGGCTTGAGGGGGCTTGGACCGAAGTTCAGAGTTAGCTATGCTAACCAACAAAACCCTACACTACGGTCCCTTTCAGAAACAACCCGCTTGGCCTAGGCTACAATCTCTCCCAAGGTAGTATTGGGGGATGCTAGAATTGGGTTTCTACATCCAAAAGGCTATGTGATGTGGGGGTAAGGCAATTCTTCGGTGTAAGGCTTCATCTGACCTTCGCGAACTCTTATCCTCAAAATATCCAAAGTTAAAGCTATTTCCAATTAAATAGAGTTATGAGCTTCGCCTAAGGGTCTAATCATGCATGAATCAACATATAATAGTAGATCCAGATCTTCACAGTGTAATTAAGACAATCTTACAGATACATGGTATTTAACTGAGCTTAAATACAGAAAACACATAAGTATACAGTTTGGACATAATTATTTCAAATACTCTTTATCATTCTAGATCTTCAATACATATACTTTTCAGACCCTGCGCACATAGCTGCAAGGGCCGATGCACTCAACTGCAGACTTATTAATGTCTTTGTGCACACAACAGTAGGAGAATTCCCCTTTGCCCAAATACAAAAAGAACACTTCAGACTCTAAGCATTAATCATAACATTGAGCTTACTTCCCTTTTCTACTTAATCACTCCTCAATGACTGCCTTTTATAGTGTTTATATTACATTACCATGGTCCTCAAACCATGGGTGGAACTTAATACAACTCATCTCTTTTCAAAATAAGGGGCTTTAACTTGCTTAAAAGCGCCCTTAACTCTTAACAACTTGTGCTACTCACACTCTGTTCCTCAAAATATGGAGCCTTTACAATATCTTAACAAAAATTGACTTAAGACATAACAAAACTTAACCCTGGGGGACCCCATCACAACAGACCCCCAACACAAATATGTGACTCATCTCGAGTCACTAGACTGGTATGGCCTCGACACGTGCTTTGATGCCACTGAATTCTTATTTCAAGGCTTCAAGTTCTACTGTACAATGCGTGGCGGCCTGCCAAACCTCTTCAACCAACTTCTTTGTATTTGGCCCTATGACTACTAAGCTCATCGTCCTTGTTGCGGGTGGGAACACCCTAGGGCCTTGGGTTGAAAACCCCAATAAAGAGGAGGGCATACAACAATAAGAAATGCACAAATAAACAATTTAAATGCTTTAACTACTAAATTGGGAAGAAGTGTCCTTACCCGAAGGTCCTTTGTTTGGGTAGATCCTGCGGGGTTGAAACCCTCTGCTTCTTCTGATGCCTTTGAAACCTGTAAATTATCCAAGAAAAACATATACAGCTGCAGTAACGCAAAGCATGTTCATGATATATATGTTAGATCATATAAGAAAATAAATAATTATGCATTAATATAAGATTTATAAATAGATCACAACATGGATCAATGCATAAACATGATAAATATTAAGAACATAACAACATTTCTTTATTGATATAAGCTAAATGAAAGGTGGAAAACTACAACCTGAGTCTTCCTCCAGCTCCAAGCAAAACTATCCTCCGGATCTGTCCTGTCCCAGCCTCAGCAATCTTCCTCCATCAATATACACAAGGATATCATAAGAGGGATGAAGGATATCTCAAAAGAGGAAACAAGAGTTTCCTAAAGCTTGGGAAGTGCAGGAGGCATAGGTATTTCTTCAGACTTGATCAGGGATCAATCAACTATAATATCAATATCTCATCTCTTCTCCTCCTTTAGGTCTTCCCATGGAGGTTTATTTATACTTCTCCAAATTTGTTTTTTCACTTGGGAAACAGTTGGGTCACAGGTTATAGTGGGTGAGTAATAGGTAAAACCCATAAACTCCACCTGAATTTAAGGAGATTTATTATTTTTAAGTGTTTTAACACATATATGTGGGTTGGGTATATACTAACCCACATGTACATGCTTTTAAAAAAGGGAAAAATAGCATATGGGAATTAAAACTTTGTTTATTAGATTTTGGACCAAGTATGGAAAGGAAGGGCTACCCTAGGCCATAAACAGAGAATCAAATCTACTAAGAGTGGTAAATGGTGCTATAACATTCCTCTGCGTCTGTTGAAGGGCTTTCAATTTTCTCTTAAATTCTGCTATAATTGGCTTGCTTCGTCAGCCCACGACTATGTCCTTGCTGAAATGATAAAAGCTTTTCGACGCAACTCACTGATCTAGGTCTGTATGGTTTTCCCTTCTTGGAGTTGGGTGAACCTCTGCACAAGTGCTAAAGTTCGCACTATTGCCCCGATCTCTTCAAACTATAGTTTCTTCTCATGGATGCTAGCTTCAATTTTCTATAGATGTGGGTCCTCCTGCAGCAAGTCCCACATTTCCATCATTGTTGGGAATGGGATCCCCCAAGGACAGTTTTGGGGCTAAAAGCCCATGTTTTAGGTCAAATTTTGTAATAAACTTGTAAAGTCTCTGCATTTTTGTGGTTGTGAAATGCGAAGGTGTCATGAGTCAAAAAGGGTTTTTCGCCCTTATTTTTATAAAGTAAAGTTGGTTGTAAAATATCTACCCATGGTTCACGGACCATGGGATTGTATAAAAAGAGCTAAGTAAGTAATCTCTAAGTAGTTGAATAGTCACTAAGATAGTCATAGTTGGGAACTAAGAAGTCTAAGTTTTAGGTCGTAGCATAGGTAGAGGCTCTATAGTTGAGTGCACAGAGGCCTAGGGTGGAAGTTCACAGGTGAGTGTGCGGACCCCTACAGCTGTGTGTTCAGGGTGGATAGAGTCTATAATCATTTAAAAATATCAATAAAGAGAAGCATTCTACGAATTATGTATCTTTGTTTCCTGTTACTGCATCGCGATATGTTATGTATGAATTTCATTTATAATGCTTATATGATGCGCGAATGTATGTAATGACTTTGGCTAAGTGAGCGCAAGTAAGAAAATCTGTTTACGTGGAGCTAACTATGATTGTTTAATAAGACAAGTAAGACGCTTAAACTAGTTTGGGAATCTGCCTGGTATGCTGCCCTAGAAATGTGAAAGTATCTGAGCTATAGGTTAGGGCTGTGCAAAGGTCAATTGTACCTTTTCACGGAGGTACTAAAGGGTAAAAGAAAGGGCTAGTATGGAAATCCCTAGAACTAAAGTGACCTATGCTAAAGCAGGAATAAAAGGAATAAACCAACCTCATGACCAGCTCAAGGTGTGGAAACTTGGTTCCAGCAGTCCCCCATACTGCTTCAGGTGACAGTTCGGTCTGTGCTCCACGGGCTGATGCCAAAAGGGCCAATAGTGTAGGGATTTTTTTGGCTAACTAACACTAAAATTAGGTCAAGCCCCAAAAAGGCAACAAATGGTTCCATTGCTGGGACCGAAATCTGCATAAGAGATGTGTGATGTTGTATCACATGAATCCAATTAAGAAAGAGATCAAAGGCTGTTTGGATAGGAAAATCCATGAATTCGCGGCATAGGAGAACAGAAAATCGTGACTAACAAAGGAACAATGGATGGACAAGTACCTATATACAGAAATACATGAGATATTTTTCTGTTCCTTTCCAGTTGAACTATACAAGTGGATCGCGAAGCTAGCAGATAGCCAAGGAAGGTGGAAACTTGAAAGCCTATTTTTTGGACCCCGGAGCTAGTACAGAGATTGGAAGCATCTGAGGATAATATCGCGCACATTGTTTATCATTGGCTCGATTGCATCATGGGAGGATTTGTAACTGAATTCGTGGTCGACACCTTAGTCAGCTACAATGAGGCAGAGTGACGCTTTTTCAAAGGTCCGCGAGGTAAGTACTTGAAATATTTGAATGCCTGGATTATAATGTTATTGTGTGAAAAATAAGTTATGCAGCTACCTTGATGTTCAGAGCTACACGAAGAGGAAAAACTTATAGGAATGAAGGAAGAAAGGGTCTTGAATATAGTCCATTGGTTTCACCTTCACGAGATGACGAAGAGGGAATAACACAAGATTCTCTGTTAAGTGCTATTTAGTTAATAAGACAAGGATTCCTGTGACTGCCACCTCCACCCACACCACCCCCAACGTCGCCACCATCACCTATGACTTCACCTGTAACAACCTCCACCTCCACTGCAGTTCAGTATGGAAAATTTAGTGAAGCTACCTTTATTCAAAGGCTTAGGAAATGAGAACCCATACTAGTTCTGGTTCATTGTGAAAGTTGTGTGGGAAGCTCAAGGCATTATAGATGATTCAATGAAGAAGAAAACACTAGTTAGTGCTCTGCAGGATTGCGTGCTAACCTGGTACATCAAGTACTTGATGAGCCTCATAAATGGGTAATTATATGGGCTCATTTTACCTCCTAACCTAGTCAAATCAACCATTCTCTCAGCTTATTGTATGATTTTCTGATTATATTTATGCTTATAGAGTGAGTTTAGTTAGTTATGATGCCATGTGGTCTAACATGTATTTAATGTAGATTATTGATGAATTTCGAGGTCAAAGTCAAAGATGCAGTTGACAAATGGCAGCAATAACTTGAAGTGGACAAAGGAGAGGAATTATAAGAGGGAATTCCCCTCATTTATTACTCCTCACTTTGAATTCCCCTCCATTCAGCTTAGAGTACAAGCAACCGAATCATGCACTAGAAGGCAGTAGAGCAAGTGGAGGATGACTGATGATTATCTCGAGTTTTGGGAGCCAAGCCTCCCTAATTTTAAGGAAGTTATTGGTAGCTTCATTTGTATAAGTAGAGAGACCTAGGGCCTCACTAGGGTCAGATTTTTGTCGGATTTTTATGGATTTTTGCTTATTTAGATTCTGCTCCAACCTCGAGCTTCTTTTTGTGACAGTTTCATGTAATCTTGTTATTTTTTTGACAATAAAGATGGAATCATTTTTGAGCTAGCACTGAGTTACCTCAGAGGGCCGAAGCTCTTGGGTTAGGGCCCAATCCAAGCAGCCAAGCTCCTCTTTACTTGTATTTGTATGTTTTATTTCAGTTTGTAGATTAGGTTGTTGTTGGATGTATTTCTTTTAATGGTTAAGAATAGGTTTTTGATAATTTAGTAGTTTGATTCCATTTGTGCTTTATATTGTAGGTTAAGCAGTGATAAAGAGAATATTCAAAAGGCTAGCAATAGTGCCTTGGCCTCTCTTCCTCCCTTTGGGACCACGAGTTGAGGCAAATACCCTCTTCTTTCCCCCAAAACATAGATTTTCCTCCTTCATAGGACTTCTACTATTTGTAGCTATTTAGGAGGTTAATAGTCTAGCTTTGCTTTGCTTTAGATCTTCTTCATCATGTTCACTTATTTATTTTCAATATTTTTCTTTCATGCTTTCCTTTTTTGCATCATTTCTCAACATTTCCTTTCATAGATCAGTTTAGACTATTTTGATGCAAAACTCTATTTTTCTAGATGCACTCATTTCATTACTTTCTTGATCTTATTGGTTGACGGTTAGTTCCTTTGTAGTAGATCTCTTCTTGTAGTAGGCCATCTTATCGCCCATCACATCCTCCATTTGATCCATACCCTACAGGTTTCCCAAACCTCACCTCAATTCTTCCTTAGTTTCCTGCATTTTCCATAGAACTTCTTCCTCTCTCCTTGAGCAAACCATATCATCTTCCTCTCTCTTGGTGATTCATGGCAGACCTTAGGAGCCCTAACACCTCATTCCAACCTTCATCCACCTTTTCCACCCACTCTCACACCCTAAATATAGTGAAAACTACTTTTGGCCTCCTCTTGTAGGCCTCTTGTAGTGGCCCTGTTTTCCTCCTGTAGATTTTCCTGTAGGCTTTCTTTTGAAGGTCGAGTGTGGGAAAAGCCTCCAGAAGGCCACCTGAGATCTCCTAGGACCCATCCACACCATCCTACATCCTCTCAAATCCAAATCCACCCTCCAACACCACCTATTTGTTGCCACACTCACACACAATAAATTACATGCATGTCAAATTCACATAAAAATACATAAAAATCCAAAAATAAATTTTTTTCTTATTTACTTCTAGAAATATCTTATCTAGATGTTGTTTACTTCCTTGAGTAGGTAATGGAATTCCTTTCATGGTTTTCATAGTGCTTTCTGCAAAAGTTGGATTAGTTGGTTAATTGGGGTTTACTAGGTTTGCTTTACATTTTAGTCTTTCTCCTTTTTGCAGTTAGAGTAGCATCTGTAGAGTAATATTTCTCTCCTTTCATCACATATAGAGCTTCTTATGGAATCCATAGAAGTTGGCTTGAGCTCCTAGTGATCTTGCGTCGGCTGACCAAGTGACAATCTGTAGTAAGAATTAGTACTTGTGCATACAACACTGACGCTTCCAAGTTTGTTATGTACTACCGGGTTGATAAGAGTAAAGTAGGAAGCCTAGGAGTTCCAGCATTATTGCTGCAATATTGGTGCTCACCACTTTTTGGTGTCGTTGCCAAGGAAGCATTAGAGTATTCTGTGATTACTGCTTTCTTGTATTTTCTATTGCAACATTATGCTAATAGTTTATTTCAACAAAAGTAGACTAGTCCTTTCTTTTCTTTCAGTTTCGCATTTCATTGCTTTCCTTTTCAATTCTACAAATTTCATTTTAGAAAGAGTAGACTAGTCATTTTTCTTCCTTCAAGTTCTGCATTTCCTTGCTTTCCTCTTTAATTCTGCAAATTTCACTTCAGCAAGTTCATTTTAGTTAGTTGCAATTTATTTTGTTCAATCAATTTTATTTTTGCAGGTACTATTAGTGTGGGGAAAAAGAAACAAAAACCAACCAAAACAGATTTCCTTTCATGCCTCGTAGGAATAGAGATAACTCAAGAATTTTTTTTCCCAACACCCCCATTGGTTCACATGACCAACCTTCTCTCTTCTTCGACGACTGTGATCAAGAAGAACCCTTAGGTGAACAACAAGACATATTTGAAGAACCTATAGGGGAAGAAGAAGAAGAAAACATTCCTTTGGAGCCAACGGCTGAAAACAGAAATGCTAGGGGGAATGGAGAGAGAATAGAGGGTACCTTTCCCATGCGGGAGACCAATGGGGACACCAAAATGAAGAATATAAGCCCTTTTTCCCTACCTCATTTCCATGGTCTGACTACAGAAGATCCTGACACATTTTTGTTTGGTTTTTCTATTATTTGTCAAACCTATGACTATGCAGAAGATGAACAAAAGTTGAAACTATTCCCTTGTACTCTCAAGGATGCAACACTACACTGGTTCATGGGATTACCTGGCCATAGCATCAACTTGGGCTCAAATGCATTAAGCCTTTAACAACAAGTATCGAGACTATGGTAGGTCAAAAGATACTAAAGAAGAAATTTTTTGAATGACCATAGGAAGTAATGAGTCCCTAGAAGACTATGAAGGGAGGTTCCAGCTCAGTTACAAAAGGGTCGGGTGTACACTTGACCCTGAGTCTCTGAAGTTGGTCCTGCTTAGGGGAATTCGAGAAGATCTTTTAGACACCCTCCATCTACTGGCTAGGGGAGACATCTACCAACTATCCTATGAGGACATAAATATTATCTTTAGAAACCATTCTAGAGCAGCTAGAAAGAAAGGTAGGGCGAGTCAACCCATAGCCAATACCTCTTCCTCTAACTCATCCATTAAAGGAGAAATTGGAAACATGCTGGAAGACTTCAAGAGTGAGATGCTGTAGAATCTTGCCATTCAAATGGATACTTTACATATCAAAAGGAAACAAAAGGAAGCAGAGAGGGCCTTGGCCATTTTTTGCACTAGATGCACCAGGAGGCATCCTAGGAATGAATGCCCATTGAACTCTATAGAGGTTTGTTCAGTCTGTGAAGAAATTCATTCTACAGATAAGTGCCCTTCCTTACCCAGACTTAAAGTTATATATCAAGGGGCTGAGGGAGTCACTGAACAGCTCTATTACATAAACCAAAGAGGGCCACATGGGCCTAGACCATACTAGTAGGGGATGCAAGGGACATCTCAGGCATACTACAACCCAAACCAAGTCACTTCCATACCTTCTTGGGACCCTCCTGCTCATCCTTCATGGTCCACGCCTCCTCCTTGTTCCTTTGCATCTCAATATCATACCCAACTAGCCACCCATTCATTTCAATCCTATGCTTAGCCACAGTCTCAGTGGAATGCACCTCATCAGGGGTGGAGGCCCCAATACAAATCTCATCCCGGTCTTTTGCCTCCACCACTTTCCCAACCATAACCATTACCTCTTGATCCACCAAAGCAACCCCAAATGCCTGCCCAGCCAAATCTAAACCTGAACAATAGATAGGATCAACAAGTGTATAGTGGGGAACCATCATGCCCAACTTACGCTGTGGAGATTCAGGAAATTAACTTGTGATTTGGGAAAGTTCTCCTAGATAGCCAACCTCCATCCAGGGAGGTTGAGGAAGATAAAGAGGAAAGTGAACATAAAGCAATTCCACCCTTTCCTAAGAGACTATTTGTGACAGTCTAGCCTACCCCAAAAGAAACTGAACTCCTGGGAGAATTAAAAAATTTGCGTGAAGATATCACTTCTCCAAGCCATAAAATATGTGCCTATCTACAATAGGTTGATCAAAGAGAAGTGCTTTAGGCATCCAGGAAGGCGCGAGAGAGATGCCCCAACCATCAATGTCATAGGAAAACTATCCAACCTGATGTGAGGGAAAGTAATCTGTCCAAAATATCTGGACCTTGGAAGCCTAGTAGTTGATGTCCACATCAATGGCACCATGATCCCACATACCTTGATTGACCTGGGAGCTACCATTATTGCGATGATGAAGGACACAATGCTCAAAATTAACCTCTAGGGCTCCTTGAGGAAGACCACAACCGTGCTACAACTAGCAGACTGCTCCACTGTTACCCTGAGGGGATTGTGGAAGATGTGATTGTCTCCATTGATTCTTAGGATTACCCTACTGATTTCTTAGTTCTATAGCCAAAGGCAAAGCTTACAGGGTATTCTCTCATTTTGGGAAGACCTTGGTTGGCTACCACCAATGTCTACATCAACTGTTGAGCTGGGAACATGACCATAAAGAACGGGCACATGTCCAAGTAGTTAATCCTATATCCTCCTGCCCAACCCTAGCTAGAACATAATCTACCTCTCTGGTTGGAGGAGAAATATGAGGATGAAAATTATTTTGCACCGCTTTGTGCATTAGAAATCGCTGTGGGGGGGAATAACAAGATGAGGACAATATGATTGAAAATTTGATTCAGAATCCACCTCCCAATGTATCACCATTGGAGTACATAGTAAGAGAAACCCAAAAAAACCCCTCAACTAATCTCTGTGTGGCTGACTCCACTTCTCTCCATGTTAAGAATCTAGAGTTCAGCCCAGAAAGAACCTTGAAAATCAATCCATCCCTATCCATTTCCCAGGAAAAGGAACTGTGTAGCCTACTGAGAAAACACCTAGATGCCTTCACCTAGAGTTATAAGGAGATGAAGGGAGTGCACCCTTTAGTATGTACTCATCATATATACATCAAGGAGGATTGCAAGCCAGTCAGGCAGTCTCAAAGGAGGATGAATCCAACACTTAAAGATATTGTTAAGGAAGAACTGCAAAATTGCTTGATGCGGGATTCATTTATCCCATCTCTGACAGTGAATGGGTCTCTCCTTTGGTGCTAGTGCAAAAGAAAAATGGTAAGTGGAGAATCTGTGTCGACTATCGAGAATTGAACAAAGCCACTAAAAAGGACCATTTTCCTTTACTTTTCATAAATCAAGTGTTAGACGGTCTGGTAGGGAATTTTTTTTCTCTTTCTTAGATGGGTTTAGCGGGTACAATCAGATTCAAATAAGCTCGGAAGACCAAGATAAGACCACTTTCACTTGTCCTTGGCGTACCTTTTCATATCGGGTCCTTCCTTTTGATTTGTGCAATGCTCCAACCACTTTCCAAAGAGCGGTATTGAGTATATTTTCTGAATTAGTTCATGATGCAGTAGAGATATACATGGATGAATTTACTCCTTATGGTTCTGAATTTTAGGAAGCTTTATCGAACCTAAGAAAAGTTTTAAACAAGTGTATTGAGATGAACCTATCCCTCGGTCTGGAAAAATGTGAATTTTTTATGACTGAAGAGACAATGTTAGGTCATGCAATATCTTAGCAGGGACTGCAGGTGGACCCCAACAAAATTTCCATCATCCAGGGGGGTCCCACCTCTTCAAAAGGTGAGAGATGTCATAATTTTTCTAGGCTTAGCTGGGTATTATAGGAGATTCATTAAATATTTCAGCAAGATAGCCTCTCCTTTTTTTGGCCTCTTAGGCAAAGATGTCAAGTTCATATGGTCGGAAAACTGTCAAGAAGCCCTAGATAGCTTAAAGAGCAAGCTAGTGATTGCCCCAATTCTCTGAGACCCAAACTGGGCCCTGCCATTTCACATTCATACGGGTGCCTCGAACAAAGCGATAAGAGTAGCCTTAGGAAAAATTGATGAAAAGCTACCATATGCAATATAATTTATAAGCAAGTACTTGTCAAAGGTAGAGTTAAACTATACAGTGACTGATAAGGAACTCCTAGTTGTCGTGCATTCCTTAAGCAAATTCAGACATTATATCACAGGCTATCAGACCTTTGTGCACACTCATCATGCTAAAATTAGATACTTAATGACCAAACCAGATGTAAATGCTCGCATTATTAGATGGTTGCTTTCACTGTAGTAGTTTGATTTGACCATTATTGATAAGCCTGGTAAAGAAAATGTTGTTGTTGACTTTTTCTCTAGAGTAAATTTGCTTGCAGGAGAAGAAGGAATGGTGGATGACCAAATGATATATGAACATCTGTTTTCTATCTCAACACTCTCTCCATGGTTTGTTGATATAGCAAACTACTTGCTTTCAACACAGTTCCCACCACTTGTCCTCAAAAGAGAAGAGCAAGATAGGAAGGAAAAGTGCCCCTTTCACTTGGATCAGGGGCAATCTCTTCAAACTTGGCCAAGATCAGATCTTGAGAAGATATGTCAAAGAGGAGGAAGTCCTCCTGACCTATCATGATGGCCCTTGTGGAGGTCATTTTGCAGCAAAAAGAACTGCCTTCAAGATATTGCAAGTAGGCTACTACTAACCCACTCTTCATCAAGATGTGAGGAGATATACCAACTAGTGTAACTAGTGTGAGAAGATGAGGGAACCTACTCCAAAGGATGAGATTCCCATGCAACCTCAAGTGACCTTTGAGCCATTTGAGAATTGGGGCATGGAATTTGTGGGTCATATCAGCCCTCCTTCAAAGTAGAAACATTACATCAATGTGTGCACCGATTACGTAACAAAGTGGGTAGAGACAAAAGAAATCAAAGCAACAACAGAGGAAAAAGTAGTTGATTTTTTGAGAGAAAACATATTCTACAAGTTCGGGTATCCAAGAGATTTGGTCACAGATCAAGGCAGTCAGTTCACTTTTAATTTAATTGAAGACTTGCTCACACATCATAAAATAAAGCACATGACTTCCACTCTTTACCATCCGCAAGCCAATGAGCAGGTGGAGGCCACTAAAATATCGTTGGAAGGGATCCTAACCAAGGTAGTGAGTAGCAGCTGAAAAGACTAGGTAGACGGATTAGTTGAGGCCACTTAGGCCTACAACACAACATGGAAGACCACCACAGGGTTCACACCCTATGAACTGGTCTATGGGAAGAAGGCTTTGTTGTCAATAGAATTTGAGTTCAATACACTAAGGATGGTAGCTCATCTAGACCTAGACCTCCGCCATGCACAGAAAGAAAGATTACTTCAGCTCAATGGATTGGATGGACACAGATTGCAGGCCCTTCACCATACAGAGGTAGTTCAACTTCAGAGAAAGATATGGCATGACAAAAAAATCAAGGAGAAGAAATTCCAAGAGGGAGAGTGGGCACTACTCTATGATTCAAGATACAAAGATTTGAAAGGCAAGCTGAGGACAAGATGGCTAGGACCCTACACTGTGGAGAAATGCAATGACAATGGCTCAGTTCTGATCAAAACCATTGATGATGAAGCCATCCCCATGCTTTTCAATGGATATCGGTTGAAAGTCTACAAGAAATCCCTCTCCAAGTGAGAGTTCATTGAATATTTGAATAAGACAATGATGATAGTGGAGAATGTCTTAGCCTCCACTTCACCCACTCACTAAAGAAAAAGAAAAGAAATAAAAAATAAGGACTGAAGTGAAAACCTCCATGAGGCACTTGAGTCCCATCATTGGGTTGAAAACCTCTTCTGAGGTGGCCCAGTGATGTCAAAAAAAAAAAAAAAAGAGAAAAAGAATAAGATCCCTGGGTGAAAAACTCTCTTGGAGGCGCCCACGACAAGCAATTAGGGTGAAAACCTCTCTGAGGCGCCCTAGTTGTTTTTCAAAAAAAAAAAGAGAGAAAAGAAATGAATTTTTGTTGCATTGTAGGTTTGCAGGAGGACTATAGGAAGTAGAAGAAGGTGCCAAGGGAACCTTGACATCCACACCAGCACCTATCCTATCTTCTCCATGCTTTTCTCCATCATTTGTGGCATTTCTTTCACCCCACTGTGCTTTTTTTTCAAAAACTGTGTTTTCTACAGAAGGCTTTGTGTTTTCTACAGGAGGCTCCTATAGGAATTACAAAGAGCCAGAAATGGATATAGAAGGTAGTTTGAGGGACAAAGAAGCTTCATGAAGGAACTATAATCCCTCCCACAATCTTCAAACCTCCTTGCCATCATTTCCAAGCCTACATCACACCCCAAGCATCATTTTTATTTCTGTCCAAGAAAAACACAGGAAAAAAACAGTTTTTCAGAAAAAAGAAAAAAAAAACAAAAAATAAGAGAGGAAGCAGCACCATCCACCTCACCACAATCCTACCTACTACCTCTCCACCTCTATATACACCTTTGGCATCATCCTAAAAGCTCTAAGCACAGAAAGAAGCTGAAGTTTCAAGGGGAGAACACAACTACAGGAGCTCCTGTAGGAATTCCTGTAGCAGCTGATCCCATCAAAACCTAGAACCAATAGTAGGAGAGTGCAAACATGAAGGTTAAGAAGACACCTGAAGCTCAGATCTAGCCAGAGAATAAACTACCAAGACACAGCCACACATCAACAAGCAGACAACATGCATCAAAAGAAATAAAGGCATGCAACAGAGAGAGTGCCACAACACCTCACAAAAAATACATTCAGATCACATGTAAGTAACTAACTCGCTCCTCTGTTTACATTTGTGGAATTATAAATGATGCAAAAGCAACAAGATGGTTGAAGTTGAATGAGGGAAAGGTGGCTAGTTAACTTGGACACCTTCGTCTGGTTGACTCCACTCATCCGAGATGTCACCCACACGTGCACACAGTCAACTCAAGAAAGATGTCAAGGACAGGTAGTGGAGGAAGTGAACTTTGATGAAATAAAGAGGGATGATTACGATGAGGGGCCATGATGACAAGGTAGGTGGGGACCAACAGTCTGAATATGGCCAACGTATACTTTGGCAGCTCACCCCCCATCACCAGAAATATCCATAAAGGGTAATAATTACTCCTCCCCGAGCATTCTCACCACCTTTTCCTTCATTCTCTCCTCGTAACTCAGCTACAACAGTCTCCTTGTGCCCCCACAACCTCGTAACCATCGTCCTCCATCGATCTCTCCCATATTCCTACTCTCGGCATTCTTTACAGAAGCACGTACAGGTTCTACAGGAGCACCTATAGGAATTCTATAGGAGGGACACCAGGCTTCTACAGGAGGGGCAATGAGTTGTTTTGAAGGGAGAAAACACGAGTTTTAGCACGATTCTCGGTCTGAGGAGGTAAGTTTCATACATGCCCCTATTGAATATCAACATATCCAAGAAGTGGTTTCAATTTGAGGAGGAAATAAAGTCTTTAGGAGAGGATAAAATACAAAAAAAAATTATGTTTTCTTTAAAAAAAAAATACAGTCTCCTCTGTTTCTATGTTTTTTTTAAAATTTCATTGTCTCCATCTCCATATTTGGTTTTCCAAAAGAGTATAGACAATATGACAGGAGGGTTTATGAGAAAGGAGCCCACTAACTCCACAAGACTCCATGCACATCCCCAAGTAGTAGACATATTCACAAGAGCAAATTGGATGAACTTTTTTGAAAAATTCCGAGGGTTTGATGAGGAGATTGCCCAAGAATTTTCCCACTCTTTAGTCCCTCACACAAGAACACATGCTGCTATCACCTTTAGAGGTCTTTTCATGGAGATAACCCTTGAATTTATTAGTAGGGTCACTACCCTTCCTCGTGGGCTGCCTTAGAGTAAGGATGAGAAACCAATTGGCTAGGCTGCTAAGAAATTTTTTTTCCAAAACAATGAAACCCCCGTAAAGGATAAAAATGGCATTAGAAGGGCTAGCATACCATATCATTGGGATGAGGTTAGCTATCAAATAATCAAATACATTTCTTGTGACGGGGGGTACAACATTGTTTATGGTTATCACTTTAGAATCCTCCATGAATTAAGGTATGGCATGGACACTACAACACCTCAGAATCTCAGTATCCCCTACTTCCTCCTGTAGTCCCTCATTGACTCTAGCATTCAAGCAGGAAATTCAAACTAGCTAGCTCACCAAGGGTTAATCAAAATCCTAGTGGAGGAAGTCCACCATACATTTACACTACCTATAGCATGGGAAGTTTTCTAAAACATGATAGTTGAGGATGACTGTCATGTGGAAAGAGTTAATCTTGCGGACAAAACCAACCTCCCTAGAAGCCTAAGACTTTCTAGTGAAAAACAAGACAATTAAGAGAAATCCTTCTCTAAACATGCATTTACCATACAAGAAATCAAGTGTTTTAGATCCTACTTGTAGTCCAACGCTGTTGTAGTAGTCCAGCCTCGTTGATCCGGATGAGCTCCTCCTTCACTTCGAAACCTGCATTCACTAACAACCAACCAATTACATAGAACCTGAATATCCCATAAAATAAAACATATTCAACATATAGACCAAGGAGTATATGAAACAACTCATTAATAACAAATTGTTGAGAAGAATGGACTTATTTGTATTAATAAGAAACA
>APFE030797057.1:27827-70996 GCA_000404065.3 Pinus taeda | reverse complement strand
AGAGGGAACTAGACAAAGAAGTGAGCACAACTTACTAACCTTCGCTAGTGAACCAACAAAACTCATATATGTAGCTAAATTAACAGAACCCTTTACTGCTTGAGATAAATGAGGGAGAGAGGAGAAGGGAATACCTGCAAATGTCGTGTCCCTGGAACGAGATTTGACTAGAGAAGGTTCTGAAGCCTTGTCGATCTAATGGGGTGCAACCTGCTGCAGCTCCTGATTAGAGGGAGAAGTAGTCTTTTAGATTTCCACTGGAGAAGGGAACTCTGAATCCATAGTTTGTGTGGAGGACGAGACCAACATTTTAGTCGGGATCTGGCTCAGCCCTAAAACTCTTGGATAGTCTTTATAGAGATGCCCCACTTCATGACATTTCCGACAATGAAAAGGAATGCCTTCGTAATCCAAGTTTTGTTGATGATTGATGTCACCCATTTGGAGCAAGTAGCTCTCTACCAATCCTTCTCTGGTGTCTAAATGCACAAGAATATGGGCCATCACCAGAAAAATTGTGTCTTGATAGGTTCTATCATGATACAAATAGACAACTAAATCATCACTTATCACCTTGAAGATCTCCTCCACCCAAAACTGTAGCGGGAGAGTGGGCAGATGAACCCAAATTGGGCCAACTCCATGATTTTCCTCGATGTGGTCATCTCGATGTGCCAATACTGTGTAAGAACCCAGTCTACCTAATCCGTGTGGGCAAAAATCAAAGCAAACCAGCCACGAGAAAGTGAGAGGATACCAAGTAGCTAAAGGAGAAGGTTTCCCCAAATCTCCGCAGTCCACTTCTGCAGGCACAATGGGGAGTAATTTATGCTTCTTACCCTGCCAACTAACATAGTGCTCTCAGTTAGAGCTACTTGTGCCATAGTAATGCCTTCACCAAAACTAAACACCTGTCCCTTTCTCTTATTTTTTGATTTCTTGTTTTTCTTGTTCGCTTTGGCGGCGTCTTGGTGACCTGTTTACCCTCTGCAAGTCCAATGTCTTCGGAGTCCAAAGAGCAGATGTCCTCTGTTTCTTGTTCTTGCCCAAGAATGCCTATGAATCAGCCTAAGGGAGGGGCAGTGCCAACCAGTTGGAAAGTCGAAAAGAAAGGGCAGACCCTAGGATGCCTAGTTGTTCAGGCAACAACCCTTGTGTAGGAGGTCGTAGTCCACTTGTCCCTTCTCCTGAAGAGCTTGCGCCTCCTTGTGTATTTTTTCCTACCAAAAAGGTATGTGACCATTTGTTCAATTCCAAAGGTGAAGGGATAGGTAGAAAGGGTGACTCTGAGCCCTCTCCCGTGGTAAAAATACCCTCTGTCATTGTCGGTAACAGTTGTGAATCTAGGTTTTGAGTTGTAACCTCCATATCTTCCATTTGCAATATAACAGTCTCAACCCTTGTGACCAGTAAATTGGCTGCCACCGGTTCAATCAATGCAGGATCCAGTCGGGAGAAATTGACCCAAATGTCTTCAGCAGTCAGAGAGTCAGTAGAATAGTCTATTAGCTGCTCATCCATCCGAATGCTAGCTGCTCGGGATTTCAGAGCATCATTCCTAGAAACCGGAGAAATGAGGATCACTATTGACCAAAGATGGAAAACACCCGGGAAAAACACAGAGGAATTAACTCCGTTCCGTAACCTAACCTTGAGAAATCGTAACCTCAACAACTACTTTGTGATTGCAACAAGCACCCGAGTCCTCTGGGTTCTTTTGTCATTCCCCTCCTTGAAAACCACTATGAAACCCTTGAATGGTTGTGGGTTTTGAAAAAAAACAAAGGGTTTTTTTTTAATGAAAGCTGCTAGGCCTGACCCAGAAACCCGTAACCTCCCGGCTAGTTCTCATGACCACAGATGGTCTACACCTTTTATTTTATCAAAAGATCTTGGAGCCTAACTTGAACGGCGAGGATAACAAAACAGAGGGTTTATGTTCCTGTGCTCCCCATCCAACAGCAACTCCACACAACCATGAGAACACTTGAAGGATAGTAAGGCACCCGCAGAGGGTTACAAGGAATACATAGCGCAGCCACCTGCAGTGGACACCAAACTCCAACTATTATTCCTTACCTATTTGGTGTTCGAGACCCACCAGCGAAATTCGCGAAGGCACCCTCATCTTCCCAAGCTCCCTTTTGGCATCATCTTCATTGTAGCTTTATGTAGTGGTTGGTGGTTAATGCATAGTCACAGTGTGCCATTCTTCTTCTTTAAAAATAATGATGGGGCTCCCCGGGGTGACATAGTGGGTCTAATGTACCCCTTATCTAACATTTCTTTAAACTTCATCTTCAACTCAACTAGCTCGGGTGTACTCATACGGTATGGGACTTTCAAGGTTGACACTACTTAGGGATCAATTTAATGGAAAATTTGATATCCCTCATGGGTGGCAGTGCTGATATTTCTTTAATAAACACATCACTAAACTGCTTCAATAATAGGCAATTTTATGCTTCGAGCTCTTCAATTTTTTACTCAATGGTCACTTGGACCACATATAGGGCACACCCATTTCTGTTGCATCATTTCATTAGAAAATTTGAGATTTTCTTAAGCGTGACAAGCTTCTTTATCCCCTACATCAGCAAGTATTTACCATCGTCGTTGCAGCAGGGCCAACGACTTCCTATAATAGTCAAGTTTGGCTTTATGTGTAGCTAACCAATCCACGCCAATTGAAAATTCATATGAGCCCAACAATAAAAGGTTGAGAGAGGATGAAGTAGGCATGTTGCTTATTGTCATGTGGTATGATTCCACCATGTCTGTCACTTGTCTTTTAGTTTTCATGACCAACTGAACCAACCATGATTTCTCATGGATTTTATTCTGCAAAGCACATGTCTCCACCATATTCAAGCTAATATAACTGAAATTAGAACCTAGGTCAATTAAAACTAAAATAGGTTGGTTAACAACCATACCTTCCATCTTGATTACTGAAGCTTGATGATTTGTCTGCCTATTGTCCAATGCGACATAAATTTGTGGTATATTATGATCGACGCCATTCACTGTTGTTTCCTCTTGCACATTTTACAACTTTGTGTCATTCTATTATTGTTGAAAAACATTATTGGCAAATGGTTTTCTCCACATGTTAAACACTACACAGTCCCTTTCCTGAAACCCTCGACCTCTTTTCTTGCTAGTTTAGTGGGCCAGTTTCTATTGGAAATGGTGGATTTTTGTGGATACTCGTTCTTAGTAGGAGTTGTGATCTTCACATTCCTCTCTTCATGCTTATATCCTAAGGTTTTTGGCCCTTTTCCCTTTAATTTGGTCTTATCTCTCCATATCCAGTATGTTTGGAACTCAAGATTGTGTATGGGCTGCTCATAACAATATTTGGCCTTTCGGATAGTGTCCTATAATGTTCTTGGCTCATAAAACTCAATCTTGTCTCGGTAAGCTTGTGGTAACTCATTGAGGTGCCTTCGAATCTTCACCTCTTCACCTATGATATATGGCACATACCAGCTCCAAAAATTTGTCGGTGTCTTCATCAACAGTGTGTTGCCCCAGCTTATGCTCGTGGAATTCTTTAACTTTGTTATCATAGTACCTTTTAGAAAAGTACTACGCTCGAAAATATTCTCAAACTTTCTCCATGACAATTCCTTCTTCCTAATGTATTTAACATTTCTCAAATCCTCCCACCATATATCAGCTTTTCCCTTCAAGCTGAAAATGGATACTATGCCCTTCAGGTTTTCATATTAGTCATGCACTCTAAAGTATTTATGTATTCCCAATAGTTAAGGTTCTGCCTCTTTAGCCTTATTTATCTCTCCACTAAAGGTAGGGGGCTTCGCTTTCTTGAAATCTTCTGTCACGAAGTTCTTCTCCCTTCTCATTTGTTGATGGTGACTTCTGGTTGCAGTATTTGACAACTGGTCATGGTTGTTCAACTCTCTTTCTGGAGTTTTGAGTGGAATTTATCCTCTCACAATGCCTTCACTTGCTTGCATATGTATTTTCCTTGACTTGTTGTCTTCTGACCTATTTGTCTCTAATCCCTGCTTCTAGATTTCTGATGTGCTTTCCTTGGATTTGTGTCTGCATAAATAGTTCGCATCGATTTCATGTTGCTTTTGCCTTTGCAGGTCTAATAATCTCTGCAAAATCACTATATTCACCTTTGTTTGTCTTTCTTGTGCTCTAACGATTCTTTCATTATCTGTATTCCAACTTCTCAATTCAACTCTCAAGCTCCTCAGAGTATCTATCCAACCAGGGGAGTTTTCCTCTGGCTTCTTCCCCACGGAATCATCTTCCTAATTGTGAGATGATCTATATGTGTCATACTACACCATTTTGCTACTCATTCTTCTATTTTCTTGTTGGAATCTCTTATTTATACCTCTTTGCGTTGTTACACACACACAATTGTTAGTTGAATCATACATAATTAAATGATCTGTTAATTGTCATGGATATTCCATTAGACAGTTTATCACAACATATCTAATAATATTATATTTAAAATTTGATATTCCACACTATTACCATTTTATTTAATTTCTAGATTTGTAGATTTTACTGTAATTAGTGCATGCATGTGAATGGAAATTATGTAGAAAAAAGTAGAGAATGACAAAATAATCTCACTCATGCACATAAGACACAAAATATGCTCTCTGGGAAACCCTTTCGGGAGAAAACTCAACTGGGAGGTGAGGTCGCTTCACTCTCTTTTTATGTCTCGAAATATGGTTGCAAGTACAAAGAAGTAATGTTTGTGGCCTATGGGTTGTTGTTGTGCACAGATCCTCTTTATGTGCTCTACCTCCTATCTCTCTTGGCTATCTTTTCTCATCTATGGAACAAAATTCTCTCGAAAGAATGCAATGCCTCTTCCTACTAGTGGCTCGGTTATAACGCAGCTTGATAGCCTACTAGTGGTTAATTTTCACTACATCAACTCTTAACTAGAGTTACAATATAGACTCTTCTAGAGTCTTTTACATCACAAACATGTGGCTAGCTGATTTTCCATGAATAATGAGGGCAGACGCGACATCCTCTTGAACTATAGGTGTGAAAACAAGAATTTCAACTTCTGAGTGGCATAACTTTTTCATACGGGCTTTGATTGATGTGTTTCTTGCGTCGTTGTAAAGATAATTGTGTAGAAAAAAATGTAGTGGTGTGGCGCAAAAGGGCCAAATTTGTACCCTAAAAAATGTCGTTTTATGCCGCAAAACGCTCCCGGAAGGTTTCGAACCCCATTTTTCCAAACTGTATCCCGCCAATAAAAACGGTCCCATAAGCTTATTACTCCATTTTTTCCACTCCAAATGCATCGAGATGGATGAAAAACAATATAATGATCCAATATAGATCACACCTCCACATTTTAGGAGGCTTTTGGTCCCCAAAAGCTACTACTGAATGAGATGAGGAAATTTTTCCTCTAACTTCTCTCTAGTGTACCATTTAGCTTTACCTGGAAGCTATCCTTTCAAACCAATCTGCCAAAAGTCATGTTGCCCATGTCTTGCAGTTTTGGACCTCTTCTGCAAAACTGTATATTTTTTCAACTCTGCCTTAGCATATGGTGCCAAATCTTCTGCAAAAGGTAGGACTTTTTCATCTTCTTGATCTAGCATGGAAGGCTCATAGAGTTTCAAATTCTCTACATTCACAACTTCGTAAATGTGTATATATGGTGGTAAACTGAGTCGATGTGCATTATCTCCCACCTTTTCCAGTATCTCAAAGGGACCATATCTCAGGGCCTTGATTTTCTTACCAGGTCCCTGCAACCTCTCCTTTTTCAATAGTAACCATACTTTGTCTCCCACCTTGAATGACTTTTATGTTATGTGTTGATCATGCTTGGCCTTATACTTCTCAGGTGACTTCTACAGTGTTTCTTGTACCTATAAATGGATTTGTCTAATCTTCTCTATAAGTTTTCATCCTTCAAAGCATCTCTTGTAAGAACTTCCCTTACTCCTCCTTGTTGCACATATGCAATATTCAAAGGTGGAGGTGGAAAATATCCAAAACAAGTCTCAAATGGGGACTTTCCTGTAGAAGTGTGGACTGCTTTATTGCAAAGATGTTGTATATATACCATATTTTCATCCTGGGTCTTCAAATGCTTCTCGTTATATCCCCTCAGAAGTTGCACCAAAGTCTTGTTGACTACTTTTGTCTCTCCATCTGTCTGTGGACGGAATGATGTATATCTCTTCAACATTGAGTCCATCTTCTCCCACAATGTAGTCCAAAATGGACTGAGAAATATTGTATACATGTCTAAAATGATGCTCCTTGGTATCCCAAAGTGCACCCAGACTTGTCAAAAGAACAAGTTTTTTACTTCTTATCCACTGATAGTATTTTATAGGGCATCAGAACACACATTTTGTTGAACCTATAAACTACCACAAATAGGTAGTCATGTCCCTTCTTGGTTGTCGGTAAACCTCCCATAGGTCCATGGAAATACTTTCCCAAGGACGAGTAGCTACAGGTAAGGGATGATATAGACCTTGTGTCCTTTTTCTAGGCTTTTTGGTACAACAGAGCATGCATCCTCTTATGAACTTATCTACCTGCTCTTGCATCTTGGGCAAATACACATACCTATGCAAGTTAGCCATGGTATTCCCTACACCAAATTTCCCTACAACCTTGGAGGTGTGATCCTCTCTTATTAGCTGCAATCGATCGCCTTTAGGAACACATAGCTTATCCAACCTATAGAGTAACCCATCTTGGAGATGGTAGTCAACCATGTTATCACCATCATGCACATGAATCTGACTCTGCAACTATTGATACACCTCCTTGAAGTCCTCACCTTCTAAATATGCTTCTTTGTATGCATCATGGGTGAATGGCTCCATATGCATAAGAGTCCCCAAATTTGTGATCTTTGATGTGCGTGGCCTTGAAAACATGTCCTCTAACTTGTTTGTGCTTCCTTTCTTATACTTGATCACCAAATGAAATTGTTGTAAAAACCCCATCTACTTGTAATGTTTAGTCTGTTCTAGCTTACTCTAAGCCTGCAAGTACTGTAATGGTTGATGATCAGTGTGGATTTCTATCTCCTTTCCCATCAAATAGTGCTTCCACTTCTTCATAGATTGCATCATGGCATAGAGCTCCATATCATAGGCAGGGTAGTTACAAACTGCCCCATGAAATACTTCATAATGGTAGCATACAGGCCTTCCTCCCTGCATCAAGACAACTCCCATAGCATACCCACTCACATTTGTCTCCACTTCAAAGGGTCACTGGAATTTTGGTAATGCCAAAACTGGTGCTTGATTTTTCTTCTTCTTTAGCTCCTTGAAAGCCCTTCGTTGACCTTTTCCCCACTGGAAACTCTTGCCACTTGTTGTTATGGCATGAAGAGGTGTTTCTATCACTAAAAACGAGGCTATGAATTTCCTAAAGTATTGGGCTTCCCCAATGAAACTCCTGACCTTAGAAACATTAGTAGGCACCAGCCATTTCATCATGGCATCCATCTAGGAAGGATCTATCTTCAATTCTCCCCCACCGATCACATACCCCAAATACACCAAACACTGTTACGCAAACTCACACTTCTTAATATTTCCTAGCAATTGGTGTTTCTTCAATGTTTCTAGCACTTGCGTCAAAAGTGAAATATGCTCCTCCAAAGTAGTACTATATACTAGTATATCATCCAAATAGACAATAACAAATAAATCTATAAAAAGGCATAGTGTATCATTCATCAGTCTCATAAACATAGTTGGTGCATTACATAGGCCAAATGGCATGACTAAACACTCATACAAACCTTGCCTGGTTTTGAAGGTGGTCTTCCATGTATCTTCTTCTTTGACTTGAACCTAGTGATATCCAAACTTCAAGTCCAGCTTGGTGAAGCACTTTGCTTGATCCAGGTGGATATTGGTGGCCACCCGCTAATTCGACTTGGATCCCCTCTAGTGCTTCGTGCAGTTTTCAGTTTCCTTAATTATAGCACAATTTACTATTTTTAGTAGTTTTTCAGGTATTAAACTTCCGGAGCTGTTTTGAGGCCCTAAACGACGTTTTTTGGGAAATATACCACTAGTGATTTTTTTGTCTGAAAAATCGTCTTTTTCGTCGTAGTCCTCGGAGAGATCTTTCCAACGGGCTATCATGCGCGTCAAACGGAGATAAGACGACCAATTCGCGACCCCGAGAAGTTGATGTACCAACTTACCCAAAAACGGGGCCCACAATTTGGCGGTTTCAATCTTCCAGGGTTAGGTTTTGGAATGTGAAGGGTTTTTACATTGTTTCTCAACAATAAATAGGCCTTCGAGCCTCATTGTAACACAGTTCAGAGGCATTGTAGCCACACATCTCTTCTCAGAGATAAGCTACCATCGCCCTAGCTGGTTTATTTCTATTTCCGGTTGTAAGCATATTTCAGTATTTTCCATTAATGAAATGAAGTATTATTTCCGCTGCATCTTTGTGTATATGGTTATCTCTGTATTTTATTGTGTTCCTGTTTAAATCTGGATCATTGCTTGATGCAACTGATCTAGCAAATCATTTATCCTACGCAAAGGGTATCTATTCTTGAGTGTGATTTTATTCAACGCCCTGAAATCTATACACATCTGCCAAGCCCATCCTTCTTTGGCATAATGATGATGGGTGACCCACATGGTGATGTACTCGGTCGAATGACACCTTGTTCCAGCAACTGTTGCAATTGTTTCTTCACCTCACTTATTTCTCTAGTAAACTACCTATACAGTGTAATATTTGGCAATGTGGAGTCTAACAATAGTTGAATCTCATGCTCCACTTCTCTCTTAGGTGGTAACCCTTTAGGCTCTCAGAACACATCCTTGTATGTTTGTAACAACTCCTCCAATTGTTGTTTATGTTTTTTAGTACATCGCTCCAGGGATGTCTTGCCTCTTATTGACTCCTTTTCAGATTGACTTTCTCTTAAAAATAATAAAACATACTTCTTACTGGAACTGATCAATTTCTTCGCTTGCTTGGCACTTACCAGTGAGATTTTTGACTTGCCTTCGTGCATGTTGATGATTAATGATTTTACATCCTTGATAAGTCGACACTGGTTGGCTCTCTTCATTAATATTGCATCACGCATGTACATGTATGGACTCCCAAACATGACTCCACATACATCAAGGGGAAACACATCTAGGTCGACTTCATCAATAAAATTAGCACTGGTAGGAATTCTAATTTTACATTGTGTTATTACCTTCAACTTTGCATCCTTATTCACCCATCCCACTGGATATGGGTTTGGATGATCATGAACTTCCACCCCTAACTTCTTGACCAGCTTTGCTGCAATGAGATTCGCCTATGATCCTAAGTCAAATAGAGCATCAATTTTTGTCTTCTTTACATGTACCTTTATATGGAAGGGTTTGGTCATTTCTTTCTCTTCATGTTGCTGAAGGCTACTCAAATTCACCTCCTTATGCATTGATGTACAGATGATCTTCTCATCCACGTCCGAGCTGCTTTCAACTTGGTTGCTCGAATTAGTGGCCATGAGATTATTCTTCTTGTTATCCTTCTTCTTGTTCCTTGGATTTAACTCTGGATGAAACTTGCAACATTCTTCCTTTGTATGGCCATCAATGTTGCGATGGTTGCAGTGGTTACTAGGATCTTTGCACTAGTGTGTCATGGTTGTCATCTTCTTATCTTTTTCCCCTTTTTTCTTCTTCTTCCCTCCTTATAAGCTTTATATTTCTCCTTCTGCTTCAATCCACTTGATTGCGCTCTCTTCACACCTATGTTCTCCAAGTATTGTTCCTATACACAAGTCTTGTCCAATGACTTGGGCTTGAACAACATCACTTTCTCACGTAGATGACAGTGTAGACCCCCAAAATACTTGAGGAGTACATCTAGGTTCTTTGGAGAAGTACCCAACATTATATCCATCTTCCTGAATTCCTTGGTGTACTCCTGCACTCTTTGGGCCGACTTTTTCCTGAAGTAATGCCATCAGATCCACTGGCCCTCCACATACCCAATTGGATAAAATTGGGACTTAATGAGGGTTTTGAAATCCTCCCGCTTAGTCACTGGAGATTCTCCCTCCAACCTCAAGGTTTCCATGTGGCTCTCCCACCAAGTCAGTTCATGGCCCTCTAATCTCAGACACACGAATGAGATATTTTGCCCTTCCTCGATCTGATGGACACTGAAATAAACTTCCAATTGTTACAACTAGTGGTTCAGCTTCAGAGCGTCGATCTTGTCATGGTATGAGTTGATATCGAATTTTTATTCCATTTTAAACAAGGACTGTGATTGGTTCACGACACTCAAACTAGGTTGATATTTTTCAGGATCTTTCTTCAGCTAGTTCTCCATGTCTTCCCAATTTCCTGATCCCCCTTCTGATTTGTCCTCTGCATTCGAATCCCCATCTTCTCTAAATATCCCCAGCTTGTTATTCAAGGCCACCATGAGGAGGCTTACATTGCGGTTAATAGTTGCGACTTGTTTCTTCAACTTTGTAAACCTTAATTCTACAAGATCACGATATTCGTTTACATATTCGTCAACCATGATTAAGGTTTTACGATTTTCGACCCTGTCAATCTAGATCCATGCAATCTCCACAAAATACCCAAAGAAACCTACTCTGATACCAAATGATCTATAAACTTTCATGGATATTCCACTAGATAGTTTGTCATAACAAATTTGATAATATTATATTTAAAATATGAGATTCTGCACTATTACAATTTTATTTAATTTCTAGATCTGTAGATTTTACTGTAATAGTGCAATCATGTGAATGAGAATTATGCAGAAAAAGTAGAGAAAGAAAAAATAATCTCTCACACACACACATTAGACACAAAATATTCTCTCTAGGAAACCATTTCGGAAGAAAACCAATTTGGAAGGTGAGGCCACTTTGCTCTCTTTCTCTGTTTGGAAATATGGCTGCAGGTACAAAGAAGTAATGTTTGTGACCTATGGGATGCTACAGTGTATAGATCATCTTTGTGCGCTCTACATCCTATCTATCCTAGCTATCTTTTCTTAGCTATGGAACAAAATGCTTTCGAAATAACGGAATGTCTCTTCCTCCTAGTGGTCCGGTTATAACACAAACTAATAGCCCAATAGTGGTTAATTTTGACTACATCGACTTTTAATTAGAGTTACAATATAGAATCCTCTAGAGTATTTTACATCACAAACACATGGCTAGCCCCTTTTCCATGAATAATGGGGGCCGATATGGCATCCTCTCGAACTATAGATGTGAAAACAGAAATGTCAACTTCTAAGTGTCATAACTTTTGCATACAAACTTTGATTGACACACTTCATGTGACGTTTGAAAGATATCTATGTGTAGAACAACATGAAATTATGTTTCACTAAAGCAACAAATTTTTACCCCAAAAAAATGTCATTTGATGCCTCAAAACGCTCTCGGAAGGTTTCAAACCTCGTTTTTCCAAACAAGATCCCACCGGTAAAAACAATCTCGTGAGATGATTCCTCCACTTTTTCCACTCTGCATGCAACGAAATGGATGAAAAACAATATAATGATCCAATCTAGATCATTAAACATATTTACACATCACCTTGACATGTTTGCAATAAGCATGTTGATCTGAAACTCGTTGTAAAATCAAACTCCATGTTACCCTGTCGGTTAGAAAACAAAATAATGTTTTAGCAAATTGTCAATTAAAAAATAATATCAATTGTAATTCTGCAATCAATACACGTGAACATATAGCAATTAAACTATCGGATTAAGTATTTATCCTTTGTATGTGGGTGTGAACCTCTTCAGTGTTGAATTTTGTAGCTATGTCAGTCTTCATAATTTATATTTTAACCCTTAAAATGTATAATGTAATTGTAACACATGTCCTTCATGTCATTTTTATTGATTAGCCCTTGAAATAATTATTATAATTAGATATGTTTTTCATGTCAAATTTAAAAGAGAAAATTTAAAAATTGGATTTTTGAATTTTTGGTTCCAAGCTAGTCAAGTTGGCCCTCCCTCAAGTTAAGTCAGACCCAATGAAGTGACAAGCCCATTCAAATGGGTAGATCATTGTATAAAGACAATTTAACCTCCTCCTAGAGGCACCATTCAACTTATCACAAGACAAGTAATATTTTGGGTATCCAAATGAAGGAGAAGAAAGATGAAGGACAAGAAGGACGATTCTCTCTAGCATATCTCTCTCTCTCTCTCTCTCTCTCTCTCTCTCTCTCTCTCTCGCTCGCATGTGTGAATTTCTGGCAGTTTCTGGTTAGCATATTCTTTGCAAGACAAAATTATGGGAAAATTGTTCTACAGATCTGGGTTGAATTTCTTGGCATACTTTCGGAGGCCAAAATTCAGCCTAGGAAGATTAGAGGGGCGAAGTTGAAGGGTATAAGTTTGACTTGACTTGAATGGAATAGAGAGTTGCTTAACCAAGTTTGATCATAGCTTGTTGGTCAGTTTTACCTCATAGTTGACTAGATGCATTAGATGTATCTCTTGTTGAACTGAAGAATTTTTCTAAGGAAAAGGTTGTTGGGTTTTTCCCCCAAATGGGTTTTCCAAAGATAAATCTTGTGTACTCTTTTTGCATTATGATATCTATTGTCCTTACGCTTTTATGGTTGAATTTCTAAAGTGTAATTCCTTAATGATAAACTGGAATTGTTAAAAAGAAGGTATACATCATAAGAAGTAATTATCAATGTTTCATAATTTTGTGTTTGTATCTATTGCACTTGAAAAATCAACATAGTTTCAAATCTTTAGTGACAGAAAGGACTCTTGAAGAAGCTTTACTAAAAGATCTCTCTCAAAGAAGACTTATATCTACAAACTATTTTCTTATTTATGATCATGGGTTCCTCTATGAATTCTGAGAACAACTTGGAAGGAGCTAAAAAATTCAGAGCTTAGAAGACAAGGATTGATCTTATCCTTGCACATAATGATCTCTTAAGTATTGTGAAAGGCAAGGTCATTGAACCCTTAGATAGTGAAGGAAAAAAATATATAAGGATGACATCACAACTATGAGCATCATTGTGGACTCTATCAAAGATCGCTTGATTCCTTATGTTGCAACTCTTGAATCTTCAAAGCAGATGTATGACGCCCTAGTCGTATTATACATTATTAAAAAAATTGGTCAAGGAATGAGTTTGAATAATGAGATTCGTGATGTTAAGATGCAAGAAATGATACTATAGTCTCATATTTCATGAAGATTTCTCAATTAAGAGATCAACTTCAAGAAATTGATGAATTCATTTATGAAAGAGAACTAGTGAATACATCACTTAATGGTCTACCTGATTCATAGGACTCATTTGCATCAGGTATTTGTGCCAGAAAGGAAGTTTGAAGAACTATGGACTGCATGTACTCAAGGAGAATCAAGGTTCATATAAAACTGAAAGATTCATAGATTTGAAGAAGTTGATTCTCAAGCATATGCAATAGGTTTCAGAAGTTTGGCTTCCTAAGAAAAAATGAAGGAAGAAGATCTTCCCCTCAAGGAAAGAGAGATATGTCAAAAGTTCAATGTTATTATTGTCACAAGTTTGGTCACTATAGACACGATTGTCCTAAAAGATCAAATAATAGAAAGAGAAAGGAAAAGCATCATGTCACCATAACAGACATTGATGAACTTCCAAAGAAACCCAAGGCTGAAGATTCAGGTACCAAAGATTTATTCTATTTCTTTTCTCTTACATGTTCTATTGTAGATAGCAATGATTTGTGGCTAGTAGATAGTGGTGCCTCAAGGCACATGACATGAGATCGTGAAAACCTCACGAGTCTAATGGAAAAAATATTATCGCAAAAGGTAGAACTTGAAGACAACAACAATTATGCAGTAAAAGGTGTTTGGAAAACTTCTATTGAGATGGAATCAGGTGAAAGCATTCATCTTAGTAACATCCTAGATGTACCAGGTTTGAAAAAAAAATTGGTTTCCATTTCATGTTTGGAAGATAAGGGAGATAGAGTAGCATTTTTTGATGAAAAATTTTGTGTATGGCCTAAAGGCTCTAGTATAGATTCCACTAGAGTAATTAGAGTTCGTGAAGCAAGGTTGTATAGACTTTTGAAACAACATGCTCAAAAATTGATACATAATGACATCAATCCATGAGAACTTTGGCATCTAAGATATGCACATCTGCGCTATAGAGATTTGTCTTCTTTAAAACAAATTATTTTAGGTGTTCTATATTTGTAGGTAGAACATGAAGAAGTTTGTCAAGGATGTGCACTTGGGAAGAATTTCAAAAATACCTTTCCAAGAAGCAAAAGTAGATCCAAGGAAATTTTGGATCTAGTCCATTCTAATGTATGTGGTCCAATGTCAATGAAATCTCTTGGAGGCTCTTTATACTATGTAACTTTTATTGATGACTTTCTCTCGCAAGACATGGATTTTCTTCATGAAGACAAAGGATGAAGTCTTTGACAAATTTCAGGAATTTAAGGTTAAAGTGGAAAACTTTAAGGGTAAGAAAATCAAGATACTAGATCTAATAATGAGGGTGAATATACTTCCAAGGAGCTCGTTTCCCTTTGTAAAGAAGTTGGGATTAAGAAGGAGTTGAAAGTCCCTTACAATTCACAAAAAAATGGAGTTGCTAAAAGAAAAAACAGAACCATCTAAGAATTTGTTAACTCAATGATGCATGTATAAGACATGTCTATGTTTCTATGAAGTGAAGTATCCATGACAACCATGTATATTCAAACTACAAGTCCTCATCGAATTTTGGAAAATAGGACTCCTGAAGAAGCATTCACCAGACATAAACCACAGGTTGGACATTTGAGAATATTTGGTTGTCCAATCTATATCCATGTACCCAAATATAAGAGAAAGAAGCTAGAGCCTTCAGGAAAGAAATAAATATTAAGGAATAATCACTGGATATAGTGAGTCATCAAAGGCTTATAAATCCATGTTCCAAGTCAAAAATAGGTTGAAGTTAGCAAGGATGTAACATTTGATGAAGATGTTTCCTTTTGGAAATTTAAATAAGTTCCCATGGACTATGATGAGGACAAAGAACATGAAGCCCCCATATCCTTCAAAACATCCCATAGATCATCAAGAAGAGTGAGAAGGGCCTAGCAATCCAATAGACCTAGTTGTTCCTGAAATCAAGAAGAGACCAAATTGGTTGAGATCCACTTTGCAAGAAGCAAAAGGACATGCAGCATCACGTGGCACCTTCATGGAAATCAAGAGACCACAGATGTATTATGGTTATGCAACATTGTTGACTAATATCATTGATTCTAAACCTTCCACCTACGAAGAAAAAGCTACCCAACAAGTTTGGAAGGATGTGATGTTGGAAGAATACCAATCGATTATGAAGAATGATGTATGGGAGATTGTGTCGAGACCTAAAGGAAATTCAGTGGTAACCTCCATATGGTTATACAAGATCAAGCATGCAATGGATGGAAGTATTGAAAACTACAAAGCAAGATTTGTGGCTAGAGAGTTCTCTCAAAAAGAGGGAGAGGACTATGATGAGACTTCTACTCTGGTTACCAAGTACACTACTACTAGATCTATTGCTTCTTCTATAGGTTGGAATTTACATCAAATGGATGTAAATATTGTTTTCCTCAATGGCGTGATTGAGGAAGAAGAGTACATAAAACAATCTCAAGGTTTTGAGGTTCATGGAAGAGAGTCTCACATTTGTAGATTGAAGAAAGCCTTCTATGGACTTAAGTAAGCACCTAAAGCCTAGTATTCTCAAATTGAAAGTTACGTGACAAGACTTGGTTTCTCCAAAACTGATGTTGATCCAAAGTTGTATATCAAGGTTGAGAAGAATGAACCTGTCATCATATTATTGTATGTTGATGATTTATTTATGACAAGTGTGGAGAATATCGTTATTCAAAGTAAAAGGGAGGTGGATTCTAAATTAGATATGAAGGATCTTGGGTTCATCCACTACTATTTGGGGCTAAAAGTATGGCAGAAGCCTGGTGAAATATTCCTTGGTCAAGGAAAATATATTATTAAGATCTTGTACATGTTTGGAGTGATGGATTATAAATTGATGGCGACTCCCATGGTGACAAATCTAATAAATTTGAGAGACACTCAGTCAAATTTGGTAGATCCATCAATGTAACAGAAGTTGATTGGCTCACTAATGTATTTGGTTAATATTGGGCCATACATTTGATTTGCAATGAATACTCTAATCCATTTCCAAGTGGAACCAATACATGATCATTGGAAGGATACAAGGCATGTATTGATATATTTGTGGGGTACAGTTGATTATGGTTTGAGATATGTCTCCAACGGTGAGATATAGTAGCAGGGGTATATGGATACAGTTTGGGAAAGGAGTGCTTAAGACAGAAAGAGTACATCTAGAGATTTCTTTAATTTGGGCTTCGTTATGATTTCATCGATGAACAGGAAGAAGACATCTGTTGCACTAAATATTACCGAAGCAAAATATATTGACACTATTTTAGCAAGTTATCAAGCAGCCTGGCTTCAGAAGTCACTCGCAGGACTATTTGGCATGTGCTAGAACCGACCCTGATATATTGTGATAATCAGGGTTGTGTGAAGATGACAGAGTCTAATTTTCCATGACAGGTCGAAGCACATCGATATCAAGTATCACTTCATTCATAACATGGTGCACAAGGGAGCAGTGAAGCTCCATTATTTTATACTAACGAGCATATTGTTGATATTCTTAGAAAGCCTATGTCTAGAGTGAAGCTTGTATACTTCAGGGACAAACTTGGACTTGTTGAGAATGCCTCTCTCATTAAGAGGGAGTGTTGCTGAGATAGCATCGTGGATTCACATCCTTCCCATGTCAAGTATATTGACCCGAATTAGGGAAAATGGTCTGGAAGAGGATAGTCATTCTTCTTGTGTCTAGCATATTGATATAAATGAGGAAGAATGGTGTTGAAGAATCAAACCATAAATTACTTAGTGAGAGTGTGGCCTTTGGAGATTCACCATGTGTCAAAGATATTGACTCGAATGATGGTGAACCAAGACTAATCTAGATTCCATGTGTCAAGTGTCGAACCAAATTATGGTGACTAGTTAATGCTAAATGATGTGCCATGTGTATGAGTTACTAACTTGAATTATGGTGAGGATTTACCATAGGTCTAAAGTACTGACCCGAATTATGGTGAGGATGTACCATTTGTATGAAGTACCGACCCAAATTATGGTAAGGATATACCATAGGTTTGTGGTAATGACCCAAATGATGGTAAGTTGTTCATGTTGTTGACTTAGTACCATGTGTCAAAGTTGTTTGAACTGATTATGATTGAGTGGAGTGGAAATATGAATCATAGCTAGGCTAGTGTGGACAAACTACTGAATCATAGATTTCCCTTCATTTCATGCAAAAACTCGTATACCCACCCCACTGACCATGGCGAAAAACTCGTAAGGTGTGGTATGCCCCACTAAATAAATAATTTTGTGTACTTGGTCTCGTGATGCTACTAAAATAAGAATGGGAGACAATATATCTAAACTCTACTCCCATTGTGAATATTTGTTTCCACTGTTATACTTCTTCAATTCCCATGTCAGGCATTAGGAATATGGATAGGATCTCCCATTAGTTTGCTCTAGGATATATCTATTTCATATAGTGGGGTACAATGAGCCTACTCGAACTCTATGGATTATGTTGTGTGTGGAGCATGATTGTTCAGAGGTCTTTGTTTCAGCCAGATGTATACCCCAGGAAGTTTTGTACACCCCTCCACGCGGGGGCGGGGGGGCCAATCCCCCCTGGCTAGGGGGTTCGGGGGCCAGCAGTCCCCCGGCGGGGGCTCCGGGGCAGCGCCCCCGAAGCTAAAAACAAATGTAAATTTGCCTTGTAAAAGTATAGGAATTTCTAGTCAATCTGGGTCGTTCATTAGGAAAATGATCTAACGGTAGAACTTATGTTTAGTTTAGGGTTTTTTGCCCTAGAAGGCAACCCCTCTCTTTGTATGAGGGCATTGTATTTGAGGCTATGAGATAGATGTGTATTCGGTGTGAGCGAGAAACAGAGAAGTGAGACTGTGAGAGAAAACAGAGGATATTACAGCCGATTTGTTGTAGGTTGTGTCTCTTCATTTTGCTGGATAATAGAAAGGAAGGACTGGCTGTTCAAGGTGGACGTAGCCCAAACTGGGTGAACCACGTATATATGTGTCTCTCTTGTTTTGTGCTTTTTCTGTGTTTATATTTCTGCAATATTTTATGTGTTCCATTGCTCCGTAATATTTAATTTCCTAACAGATTAACCTAACCAACTCTCTGGCTCTGAACCGGGCCTTTTGAATTCTCCCATTATCCAAAGTATTTCCCACAATATAGGAGTGGAGCATAAGAAACCGCGGGTAAATGTTTGATGCTATTGGCTTACCATGTGTCACAATTGTTGACCTCTTTATGGTAATGATGATTTGTTATAACCTTTCCTTAGAGAAATTTGTCAACAAAAGAACAGTTGTCTAGTCATTTTGAATACCTCCGTAGCTAAGAGGGAGTGTTGAATTTTGTAGCTATGGTTGATCTTCATAATTTATAATTTAGCCCTTGAAATGTATAATGTAATTGTAACACATGTTCATGTCATTTTCATTGATTAGCCCTTGAAAGAATTATTATAATACATGTTCTTCATGTCAAATTTAAAAGGAAACATTTTGAATTTTGAATTTTGGATTTTTTGTCTCCAAACTAGTCAAATCGACCCTCCCTCTAGTCAATTCAGCCCTAGTGAAGAGACACACCAATTCGAATAGGCAGATCACTATATAAAGATTTCACCTCCTCCTCAAGGCACCATTCAACTTCTCACAAGGCAAGTAATATTTTGGGTATACAAGAGAAGGGGAAGGAGAACGAAGAAGGACAAGAAGGACGAATTCATCTCTATTATATATATATATTATATATCTTAACCTTGCACGTGTGAATTTCTAGGCAAGCCAAAATTCTGGGCAAATTGTTCTTGGTAGTAGTGCCAAATTTCAAGGAATATTCTGGAACGCATAAATTCGGCTTATGCAAACTAGAGGGGTCTAAAGTTGAAGTGCAGAAGTTTGACTTGACTTGACCTGAATAGACGGTTGCTTAACTAGGATTGATCATAGCTTGTTGGTCTATTTGACCTCATAGTTGACTAGTTTCATTAGATGTATCTCTTGTTGAACTAAATAATTTCTCTAAGGAAAAGGTTTTTCGGTTTGCCCCCCAAGTGGGTTTTCCCAGGGTAATTCTTGTGTTCTATTTGTGCATTGTGATCTCTACTATCCTTATTCTTTTATGGTTCAATTTTTAAAGTGAAATTTCTTAATGATAAACTGTAATTGTTAAAAAAAAATATCTACATCATTAGAAGTAATTATCAGTACTTTAGAAAATGTGTGTTTGTATCTATTGCACTTGAAAAATCAACATTTAGGTCCAGTGTTGAACCTTCACTCTGATACCACTTTGTAACACTCCCTCCTACCCCTTTGTACTATCTCAGGCTGCGGAAGGTGTTACTCATTGAATTAAGCCAACCTCCAAGGTCTGTTATGAAGATGGGGTTACAAAAAATCCTCATTTTTCAAAGTTTGTTGAATTGAATTCTAATACCATCATCGCATCCAGCTTGTCGAGAGCTTTCTGGCGATATAAAATTTATCACAATCTGACTCTAGGATTGAAAGTTGTCCCTTTGAAGTTCATCCCATCACTTTAGGCCATGTCAAGATTAAGTTTCCATAAGGCACTGCCACTTCAGCTCAGGCCTAGGTCCAAGTCAACAATGTACTGTCATGTCATCTAAAGTATGGGCCCCACGGGTTCCTACCCCTGTGTGCTTGTAGGAATTTCCCCATTGAATGCATTTGGCCCATATCCTAATTACAATGGGGTTTGCAAACCCACGTCACGTCAAACTGGCACGACTCTCCTCTCCTTACTAATAAACTTTCGTAACTGAGCAGTGAGTGGTGGTAGGGGTTATGTCAACTAACAACCTCAATAGACATAAGTCTTCAAATCAATGGTCATTTATTCACCGCCACCTCCTTCCGAAAGACACTAAAGCACTCGTAGTGTTGACAAGCACTTGGGTAGTGAGCGTTGAGCAGTCTCGTCGACATAAAGGGTCCAATAGATGGAAAAAATCTCGTAAGTTGCAATTTTGTCTACCGCCATTACCCCACCAGAGATGTGTGAAAAGTTGCAAGTGTCGATGAGCGGCAAGTAGTTTTGTCAGTGGACAGCGTCGATAAACATGAAATTTCCCATCAATTATTTTGTCACTTCTTTGGACTTTGAGGAAATGAAAAGGCGGCAAGTTGTAATACAAGGGAAGTCCTGATAGTTGGAATCCAAGATCTAGTGCACTCGATCACAACCATGGTCGCATAGTTGATAAGTTAAGTCAAATGTCAAGGTTAAATAAAATTTTAGGGATTGTGCATTGTTGTGGCAACGTCTATGATGAGTAAAAAAAGCGCTAACAACGTTGCATTATGTGTGAACCAAAGCCAATCCACATTCTTGATTAGTAATAAATTAGAGTGGGTTGCCAAGAAATATTTGGGAGCATTAGCATCAACATAAAAAATCCAAATTTCCCAGGAAAGCTTCAGACTAAGCTTTAATCAGTGAACCTTGTGATATCACAACAATATATGGGAATGCATAAACCATAGGATCATCACCTCACTCTTAAAACCAAGTGACTAAAAACACTTAACTAAATCCTCATTTAACATACAACACAAGAGATAGGCTACAATCTTATGTATAGAAATGAGTCATTACATTCATAAACATGTCAAATAGCGAGAAACACTTGCAATAACATGTTAGCAGCAAAGATCTCATTCAACCAGATATATTCATATAAGTAACCTTGCAGTTCATAAAGAAAATAGCCATTGCATAATGCCAGAAGTTCACATAACGATAAGGACATATAAGGAAATTCATTCACCGTGAACATGCAATGAATCCAACAACCTTACATGAGTAGTATTGATCCATAAATTTCCATAACATGTCAGGAATTTTCATCATCCATAATTCATTTAGGCAGTAGTTATACTTATCTAAATAACTTGAAATGGTTGGAAACTAAAGTTGGAACTTCAACTCTCCACTCAACCATAGGCCAACTACACCACAATATTTCTTGTAGTTGACCACCCCCAAGCCGGATCCAAAGTCTAAGGGGATCCATGCTCAAAGAATTCACCCAAGACTTCACTAAGGTTTTTCTCAGCTTAAGGAGTATGAATCTATTATCTAGTTGGTTTATTAAATGCATTTTCAAGGCAAACATTGTAGGAGCTCGTATCTCATTGTCCATGTGACTTGTCAGCCTTCTCGGCAAGCACCATAATGGTCCAGCTACCCTACCTATTGGTTTATCAACCATATAGCAAGCACCCATGGTTTATCAACCCTTTAAGCAAGCACTAAGTGGTTTATCAACTTTTTCAACAAGCACTTAGTGGTTTATAAACTTACTTAGCAAGCACTCGTAGTTCAATCTTCCTTTGACATTCCATTGGCCATTCAGGCTTGGAAACCACAATCCAGTGGCCCAACTCATCAATATAGGGGAAAACACCCCAAATTTTCAGAGCGACGAGCTCAATTACGTCTCTAGTATTGCTTTCGTGCTCCCTATTCAACATTCCCTAAATTCTTTCTATGTTTCTCAACATTCCCTAGAATCTTTCTCCATTGTTGTCTCTCTCCTCGTCGTGTTCACTTTTCCTTTTGGCTCTTCATTTTCCTTGCATTCCCTCGTATTCTAAGAGAATACCCATTTTTCCTTCCTTCACATCAGGGAATTGAGGAAATGTGGACATTTCCTCTTGCCCAAACACCTCTTTGCTATGTGTCAAGCGATGGCTTGGGGCTATTTCTTGGTTGTTATATGATTTTCACGTTGTAAACTTGCATATTAATAAAAACTTGTTTGTAATAGTCATATTCTTGTCCATTGGAATTGGTGTAAAGTGTTTTTAATTTCTCATTAAGGGAATTTTGAGGTCTAAAATGACCTCTTAAGGAAAATAATAAAATAAGGATTTTATGAATTTTTAAAGGAAACCAAAAAAAAAAATTAACTTTATGTTATTGTATGTTTAGCTTATCTCTTTATAATATTACTCAATGTCAAGTGTATGCACTTGTTGGATGGGGAATTGAATTCCACATCTAACGAGTTGAAGAAATGTTTTTTTATCGCATTTTCATTTTTTTCAATGTGAGTCTACTCGAAAGTATGTAGAGTGGGTAGAGTGGGTAATCGTTGGATGTGGAATTCAATTTCCCATTCAATGAGTGTTTACACTTTATATTTGAGTAATCCTATAAGGCGATAAGCCAAAAATACAAGAAAGAAAAGTAGTTTTCTTATTTTCTGGAATTGGTGGTAAGTGTTTTTAATTTCTCATTAAGGGAATTTTGAGGTCTAAAATGACCTCTCAAGGAAAATAATAAAATAAGGTTTTTATGCATTTTTAAAGGAAACCAAACAAAAAAAATAACTTTATGTTATTGTATGTTTAGCTTATCTCTTTATAAGATTACTCAATGTCAAGTGTATGCACTTGTTGGATGGGGAATTGAATTCCACATCTAACGAGTTGAAGAAATGTTTTTTTATCGCATTTTCATTTTTTTCAATGTAGGTCTACTCGAAAGTATGCAGAGTGGGTAATCATTGGATGTGGAATTCAATTTCCCATTCAACGAGTGTTTACACTTTAAATTTGAGTAATCTTATAAGGAGATAAGACAAAAATACAAAAAAGAAAAGTAGTTTTCTTATTTTCTTTCTAAAAATATTTACCCCTGGGAATAACATCATCATCTTGAATCTTATTGGTTCTCTTAAAGATAATTTTATTAGTGCAATTTTTTTTACCTATTTTTTACCTTAAAATTTCCTTTATGTTTATCTCCTAGCACGAGACTATTTCTTGGTTTCTATATGATTTACATGCTATAAATTTGCATATGAATAAAACTGTAGTTTATAGCAAATGTCTTACTATCCATTGGAATTGGTGGAAAGAGTGTTTGATTGCTTCTATCTCTTATCACGACCATCAAGGCCCAACCAATGCCTTCCTCCATGCCCATTTGACTTCATATCACCCTTGAGCCCTTATTTGTTGAAGACTTTGTTTAGTGATATTTTTAGGAAAGCCTCCCTTATGGGGATAATATCCACCATTAAATAGATGGAGAGAGGCCACTGAGGTTTCATTGGTGGTTGATCCCTTGTTGTCATAAGACCTAGGTTTCCTAGTGAGGCTTGTTATATTTCTTGTGAACCTAACACCCAATATTTAATTCCTAGCAGAAAGGTGATCTACTGAATAAACACGCAAGTTCTTGTTAATCAAGGTTTTCATTGATGTCAATATGGTACTATTGGTATGGCAAATATTCTTGTGATATCATAACCTCATGCATATTATGATGATGTCCTTGCTCATGATGACAAGTCCCTCTTATTTGATAAAGATACCATTAATGAAGATGTCAAGCTATTAATTATGTGATTATGATGTCAAGTCACTAAGAAGAAGTCTTATCCTAAGTGCCTATTGTTCATAATGTCTTAGATGTCCTTGAACTAACCATGAAAACACTATAACCTCTTGTATCCTTGATCTTGATGAAGAAGCCCTAGAAATCTTGATGAAGAAGTCCTTATTGATGCTCATAGTGACTCTTGATGAAGAAGCTCTCCTTGTAATGATCTAGCCCTTGCTCTAACAAATTGATGAATGTTGCATATGGTTAACGACATACCACTGCACTATGATGATGGCATTTATGGTGAAATTATATTTGATGACATGTACGATGAAGGAATTGGAGATCACTTGATGACATGATGATTAAAGACATACAAGTGGATAGCTCACTTAAAAACACTTGGTGACAAAGAAGAATCCCTTGTTATCCTAATCACCTTTTGCATTAAAAATTCAAGAGAATTCACAAAGAAAAATAAAATTGGGCACCTTGGAGGCATCCTTGCAAAATGAATCCTAGACCATCTTAAAGAGGATTTTCCCTTCTTTCTAATGAGCTATCACTTGCCTTGAAATTCCCAGTGGTTGATGAGATATTGAATTTTAAGTTAAGAAAAATACACCTATTCACTAGCCGGCCTACACTTACACATTCATGTCGGCCTCCCTCCAGAAAGACATGTCCCTTCAATTTTAAAACGAAATCACTATATATACATTATTCAAACTTCTTTTTGAGCATTCAATTTGGTAATCTAATATAGAAATATATAGATACCGAGGAGAGAAGCTTAAGGAAAAAAAGGAAGGAACTATTATGAAATTCTTTGTTTGGGCTTAATGATAATACTAAACCGCATTGCAATTTTTGTGAAAGAATTAGGAAACATTGGCATATTTACCCTCGGATCTGTGCATCCTTTTTAGTGGCTCAGACCTGCTGTGAGGACACTCGGAACTGGTGCAGTGATACATTGATCAGTGAAGAAGAGCCTTCATCGGTGATACGATTCATTACAGTGATACCTTGTGGCAGGTGCAGTGAAGAAAAATCGGTCGAGCCCAAATTTGTGGGCATTAAAGTCTCGGTGAAGCCCAAAATTGTGGGTAGTGCAATCTCGGTGAAGACTAAACCAAGGAAGCACGGGTCAAGGGTTAAATAAGGTTTCATGTGATTCTAATTTTTGAGGCAAACCTTTTGTCAATTGAAGCATCTTGAGGTCATTGTTTGAAGTAGTCTTGGACCCTAGACAGTGAATAAAGAAGAGCTTGAAGCATAGGACAGAGAATAGCTTGAAGCTTGGACAGTGAAGCATTAAGGCATTGGGCGGTAAAGAAGTATTAAGGCATTGGGAGATGAATAATATTTTAACAAGTGAAACTTTGCACAGTGGAACTTTTGGAACCTTGAACAAGTTAAGAACTTGAGTACCTTTGGACAATAAAGTCTGTGGTGACAGTTTGAAGATATCCTTGTAGCAGACACTAAATAAGCCTTGGAGAAAATCTAGAAGCAGGCATTGGGAAGAGTCTTCTTTAGCATTACTTGGAAGAAGACTTGTTGGAGTTTTCATTGGAGAACTATTGGAGACGTATTGAAGCATCTTGGAGGCTTAGTGCAATTTATTATAGACACATTGTTGAGAAGCCCTAGCTATCCTTGGAGTTAATCTTGGAGACCATGATGCATTAGTCATCATGAAGTGACCTTGGAGAAAGTGTTTGGGTAATATGAAGAGTAGTGGCGACACCTTCATGGTAAGACAAGGATGTCATTGATGAAGTGACGTGGAGACTAAGTGAAGGCATTACTAAAGATTTACAAGGCTCGTTGAAGAAGACATTGGGAGCCATGAAGTATAACCAAACATATCTTCACAAAGTAAAGCTAAGGGTTGAAGCCCAAGAGGTTGGAGCCTCGTAGAAGACAAGGTTGGCGCCTTGGAAGTGTTGAAGAATCTAGGGCAAATGTAGTTATTGTGGTTCTTCTTAGCTTGATAATTATTTGTGAGGTGTTTTTAACTTTTCTTCTTAGCATAGTCTTCACTTGTTATTATTAGAGTGTTTTCATCGTTCATCAAATAGCTACCAAAAACAAAGAGACAAGAACACAAGATGTTGGCATGTTGTCAGGGCCAAAACCTCTCCCTCTTGGAGAGGAAACCCGCACAAAATTATTCTTAGAATGATTCCAATTGACGAATACCAAGACCACAACCCTTGACCTGCCAGGCCACTCCAAGACCAAGACACCAATCCTTTTCTTGTTGTGAGATCGTCATTGCTGTTTCAAAACTGAAGCCATCTTTACTGCAACACCAAGGCCATTACTTCTTCTTTATCGATATCTTTGTTAAGATTATGACCTGAGGATCATGACTGAGATCATGATCACCATCATCCAGAACACTTGTTGATACAGAGTGTAACCTTGTTATATATATGTCGAGTTTCTGACTATGTTTCCTTCACATATTGAGATCTTCATTGTTATAGGTATGTTGTGACTTCTTATTATGTTGAGACAGAGTATCACAGTTAAGACACATCATAACGAATACGTTGTTATCCATAATTAATCCAACACTGTAATTACGCCGAGAGAGAGACTATATCAGTGATCAAGGTTATGTGTTGATTAAAAAATAATGTCGAGCTTGTAACTGTGTTGAAACCGTGATCACGGGAATGCCGAGACAATGTATTCTCTTCCTTCACCAAGATAGAGTATTCACTAAGATCATATGCCAAGATATTATCCTTCGTTATGTTTTCTGAGACTTAGTTACAATGAAGTCATTAAGAATTAGATACCTTCTGAGATTGTGAGGTCTTTATCATTGAGTAGTCTGAGATCCTGTAACTATACCCATGAAGAATTACAGAGAAAATCTGAGTTATCTCTTCTCACTTTTGTGTAGACCCTATTGGGTATATATGGTGTTATGTCTTGTATGTAAGTTGACTTGTATTCATGAATAGATATGTCACCTTAATTAAGCCGACATGATTGCTCTTCAATATACATTTTGAGGCAGACTTAGTTAATCTCTTCATCGTTTTGTAGGCAACCTTCTTCGTGCTTGTCTTTGGAGAATTGTGCTTGTCTTGGAGAGTTGTCCTAAACTTGTATATATTTTAGATGGGCTCATGAAGAGCTCCTTACATGTCTTTGACTCTTTGACTTTCCTAGACCTATGCAATGAGCAAGAAACTCATTCTTATAATTTACAAAAATAATATTTCTTTTTCGTGACAAGTACAAAGATCAATATTAAATTTTGTAAATACCGAACCTAGTTACACTTTCTTCAATAGGAAGATAGGGTTGTAGCCCTAGAGGATAGGAGTCGTCAAGAAACCAGGTCGAAGCTTGAACCAAAAATAGGGTTGGAGCCCTAGAGGTTAGTGCCTCGAAATTGACAAGGTTAGACCCTGGGAGATTGAATATTGGTGTCTTCATCTAGGGTTGGAGCCCTACACATATATTGTACTTCATTATTGTAAAGAAGAAATTAATAAAAGTATTTATTCTATCATTGTTCATTTTGTGTACTAAATATAAGTTATCTAACAGGTAAAAATAACAATTGAAAAGAAATATTGATTCACCCCACCACCCCCCCTCAGTAATTCCAACGAATCTCAATCACGATGACACAAACAAAATTTTGCCCAACAAGATTTTCATTAAACAAATCCAAACATACGTGGGCTCCCATCTGGGGATAATGGTCCACCTATGAAAATACATAACAAAAGAACCTAGATTTGATCCAATCTAAATCGGTGCTTAATCTCTCTTACGGATCTAGATCTCTAGCATTTCTGCACTCCCTCAAACCCAACACACCGCTCATTAAGATGCCACCCTCGATCTTATGTCGTTGTAGTGTGTCTATCTCATCTCTTCAACCTTGCTTCCATGGCTTTACTTTGAGCTAAAATCCTAATCCTAATCTTAAAGTGATTAATGGTAGAGATTAAATCTCACATCCCTTGAGATCAGCGGCTAAGATTAAAACTTACTCATTAAAGTAAACTACTTTACTTTTCCTAAGTTTCTTTTAGCTCAATAAGCTAACATATTAATAAGTGTTTTTCCCTAAGACTTAAGCTAAGTTACATGCAGCTAGCTAACACTAGACACAAGGCATGTGCAGAAATACCTACATGAGCTTTGGAATCTGCATTCAAGCCCTGTTTATGCCAACCATGCTCATAGGAGGTTGCTCCTGAGCATCCATCAATGTTAGTTCATGCCAATTTGCTTTGACAAATTTGGTAGAGGCCTCCTTCCCATCTTCTAGATTAGAAAATAGTGTCTTGGGCAGATTTTTACCTTGTACAGAAATTACTTGCAAACGAATTCTTAAGACAAAAAAATATACAAAGGCGAGAACATAAAACACATATACACAGAGATTTACCCTTGGACCCCAAAATTGGGACTACTAGATTGACTTTTCATTATATTTATTTCAATGTTACAATACATATATATACATGTTGAAGCATTCATAAACCCCAATCCATTAACCCTGGATTAGAACATAATTGTAGTTCCCTTGACCGGATCTACAAAATACCATGGGTAGAAAACCATCATGCTCAAAACCATGTGCAAAACCCATGCACAAAACCATGGGTAGGTCCACCCACCATCTTTGGGTTTGCCCAACTATTATTGGGTCCGCATAACAAAAATTCCTCAGGCGTTGCCTCAAACCTCGTGCAAGGGGGCCTACCACCCCCTCTACAAACCCCCGAAAGGGGGGGTTGCAGCCCCCCTGTGACCGCCCCCTTCCTCCCCAACCCACTACACCTGACACAACGTACAACGTGTGTGGCTAGTCGTGGAAAGAAAATAATGCATACCCAACAAGAGCCTCCTACTTATTCTCTGTCACTAACATCGATTCAACATCCCCTTGGATTTACTTATAGGTTGGCCCTAACACCAAGCCTTATTGTTGTGTCCTGGGTAGCTCCCTCTAAATGTATGAATATTTTACCTTTCTGAAACACATCATACATTGTCTTCTAGACCTGAGAGTGAAAGCAAGTTTGTCTTCGGCTTTGGGACATATAACAACTCTGCCACTTCCAAGATCCTCCTAGTTCTAGCTGAAATAACATTGTTCCAACCCCCTTTATTATGTGTATGGTACTCATACCAGCTTTCACGTGCATGTTTAAATCCATCTCTAAAACACTAACACTTCCTTCATTCCCATCATATGGCGAGATACTTCACTATCCGCAAACTAAACACCTTTCGTGATAGTTCCAGAAAGGCATGACACCAAGGCAAAGTTCCCCCTTCAACTCCTAAGCCAACTTGTCCATATGTCCAATGACTGCCATGGTTTTCTTTCCCTTTCCCTTCTTTATGTTTGGACACTAGCTCACATAATGTCTTGACTTGTGACAGAAAAGCACTTGACTTTGCTCATGTATTTCTTCTTGCCATCATGAGAGGATCCTTCCTCTCCCTTGTTTAGTTTGGCATCCCCCTTTCCCTTTCTTACATGACCTAAAAGAGCAACATTCTTCTTGTCCCTTTCACCTTTTTCGTGGTTGCCACATAGAGCCTCCCCACGAGTCTCCTCTTGGGTGAAGTCATCCCACAACCTATCCCAAAATGGGGGATTCTCTCGTGCCATGATTCCTTTAACAAAGGTTCCCAGCCACTCAATGAACCCGTTCAAACCCTGTCCTTGCACTAGTTTTAAGTTTGACACTTTCCCCCCTGTTGCAACAAGTGTATCTCATGCTTGAGATATTCGAGTGAGATAAGAAGAAAGTGTTTGTCTTGAACATCTTGGGGCCCCTGTGTTTCTCTTGACAACATTTTGTGGCTTTAGTTTTATAGTTTAGACAACTCCTCCCACATTTCTCTAGTGGTTTTCTTCTTGGATATATGAAGAATAATGTGATCCTTCGCTCCGTCCAAGACAATACTCGTGGATTTTGTGTCCTTTGACTTATGGGTAGCCAAAAGTATTGCGTCGATAAGAGGAATTTAACTTTGTGCTACAAACACTCGAATCCTCCTCTAACACCAACGCATTTCTCTCCTTCCAGATGTTGTAGTTAGACCTGAGACCTGTAGCCATCTCTGCCCAACTAATCCAACCCCACCAAAAGTATTTTTCCTTAATGAAGAAGAAAATTGCACTCCTCTTCATATTGTCTATTGCTCAAACCCCACAACGTTTTTCGCCTTATCTCTACATATGTCAACGACACCTTGACCCTGCTACTAACAGTTGTGTTATTCTCGGTTACTAGGGCACTATGACTTGACGACTGTGGAAGTTATTCCAAACCTTATCACCCTACGCGTTGGCTTCTCTGCCAACTACTGTGACTTCATATCATAGCTACTAGGCACACGATGACACCTACTTAGCTCAAGACACCCTGTGGTAACTCTTTTGACAGTCTACTCTTGATGAATATTGGTCGATCCGCAGCCTTACAAGGCAAACCATACCTTCGTGTTTGCACTCCTATCATGTTCCATGCCTACTCTGCGCTGGTGACTTCCTTTCAGTGTTGAGTTCAATTGTCATCCCAACAACCTGCTGCAACCCTTCCTCCATAAGCTTGGTGGCTTCTTCCTGTCGCAGTCGCAGCTCCTAGCGGTTGGTACCCTCGTAGTGCATCTGTTAAAATTAGCAACTACGACCAAACTCCACATCGGTCATCTTATTTATGACATCTGATATTTTTCTAGGATTCCTCTCTTTGAGAGGTGTAGGATTGATCTAAAGATCATCTGATTTCGACATGTACAAATGAAGTTATGAATGTATTTTGATTATGGACAAATTGTCAAGGTTAGCCAACAAACTTATGTAGGTTCAAAAGCCCAACAATCACATCTATTCGTCCTCAACGTTTGCTATAAGTACATGATGGCTCTCGAGTACGGATTTATGGGCCTCTCTTCATCTTCATCTTCACACTTCTCTCTCTCTCTCCTCATTCACTGGGTACAGATTTATGGGCCTCTCTCTCCACACATCCGAAATTTCATGAGGCCAAATTTCTAGACAATTCGACCAAGCATTGACTAGCATGTGTTGACCTCCTTTGACTGTGTTTTTGTGACGGTTATCTCTGTTTAGGTAGGCTGCATTTCTAGGCACATAAATCATGGCTAAACGTTGATTGTTGACCAGCATTGGCTGCAGCGAGCGCTGACCATAGGGGCGTTGTTTGACCAAACTTTCACTAGGTTGAATTTGACTGTTTTGAGGGTTATTTTATCTTGTTGTTTGGACGCTGGAATTGACCGATTTGTTGAGGGTCAAATCTGCCCTGTTAACCAACATTGACTTTCTTGGTTAGGGCTCTTTTGCTACTATTATAAATTATTAGATTTGTAAATTGTACTATCTCTCTCTGTTGAACTATTGAAGACTAAAAGAAGATTTGATCAAGGTGTTCCCCACATTAGGGTTTGTCCCTAGCTGGTGCCACATCTTGTGTCCTCTTGTCTTGGCTTGTCTTCTATTGTTTATGTTTATGTTTTATCTGCATTTTACTATCATGTCGATGTGATTGCTAATCTGAATATTGATACTGAGCTAATAAAGAAATTGAAGTAAAATTGCTCTAAAGCATAGAACATACCATTTTTGCCTAAAATTAACATGGTATCAGCGCTGAGGTGAAGACAAAGCCCAAGCAAGAGTGAAAGTGGAATCACCAAAGATAGTTGGACAAGGACAAAAGGGTCAATGGGTTCATCATCCTACTTCGTGGCTGAAGACAAGCTCCATGATAAATCTGACTATCATGGATGGAAGATGTCTCTTGATTTGACCTTGGAAGAAAAATAAGTGATCGACTATGTGCAAGGTAAAATCCCTGAACCTCCTTCAAATGCACCCATTGATGCGAAGACCAAGAATAGTAGGGCTGAAGTCAAAGCAAAGAAGATTATCGGGGATTCCATTGACAAGCATATGGTGGCCTACATCTCCGAATTAAAGACCTCCAAGGAGATCTACGATAGGTTGGTCAGCATGTTCAAGGTTTAGTAATGCTAATCAAATTCTATTTCTCAAGAATAAATTGAGGGATATTAAGAAGCACGAGGACGAGAACATTCAATCCTATTTCTTGAGGATTACTGAGATCAAGGATTACTCTCACCACCCTTGGAGGACTCCCACCTGAGTGGTATGTATTTAGAACCATTATACTCAAGAATAATCGAATTCCAGGGTTTGAAGAATTGATGTTGAGATGCATTCAAGAAGAAACAAGAATGGTGGAGCAAGAAATGCCTTTTAATAGAAGCAACCCCTATGCATTTTCCACTCATGCCAAAAGGAGAAATAATGCAAGGTCTAAAGGTCATTTCCATGGAAAGCCTGGATCTAAGGGAGGAAGGAAGGGCATGTGCTTTGTTTGCAATAAGTTTGGCCACTATGCAATGAAGTGTCCAAATAGAAGGGACACATCGCATGATGATGATCACAATCATTCCAAGGGCAACTTCAATAACAATGATCAAAGAAATAGTAGGTCCAATGGCAAAGGAAAAAGGAATGTGAGACATCAAGGAAATGGTCAACCCTCCAAGAAATCAAGGGACTCTATGTATGAAGAATCAAATGTTGTTAACAATAAGAAAAAAGATTACTATCTTATATCGGCCCTCTCCACTGCCTCTCCTCCGAACACTTTGGGAAATTGGCTAATTGATAGTGGTGCCTCAAGGCACTTCACCGGATACGAGAAAGCCCTCTCTAATATGATAGAAAAGGAGACAAACCTAGAGATCATCCTTGGAGACGATGCCACCTACCTTGTGAAGGGAGTAGAGAATGTTACCCTTCAATTGAATCAAGGTAACACTATTCATTTGCAAGAAGTACTATATGTACTTGATCTCAAAAAGAACCTGGTGTCCATTTCAGCCATGGTGGACAAAGGATTCAAGTTGGCATTCATCGGTGGAAATGTATGTGTTTGGAAAAGAAATTTTAAAGATGTTTTTACTCTTGGCTTTAGGGTTCACACTTTGTATCAAGTTGGAGAAAGTCCATTAGGAGCCATGTCTTGCAACACATCTCTACAATCTGAACTATGGCACCAGAAGTTTGCTCATCTTCATTATAAGGTCGTACCTGATGTGAGACAAATGGTGACAGGTATGCTCGAATTCAAAGTAGAGAATGAAGGTGTATGTCTGGGATGTGCCGAAGAAAAACATACAAGGGGACCATTCCCCTTGAATAATAGCAAGACCACAGATATATTGCAATTGATCCACTCTGACATATCTGGTATGATGCCCGTAAACTCTTTGGGAGGATACTTATATTATCTCACCTTTACAGATGATTGTTCTCGCAAAACCTAGATCTACATCTTGAAGAAGAAGGATGAAGTGTTCACCTAGTTACGGCACTTCAAAGCCTTGATCAAAAACCAATCTGAGAAGAAAATCAAGATATTGAGGGCTGATAATGGGACCAAGTACGAATCCAATGAATTCAAAGATTATTGTAGAGAAGTTGGGATTAAGAGGGAGACTACAACACCATACACTCCTGAGCAGAATGGTATGGTTGAAAGGAAGAATCGCTCTATTGTAGAAGCAAATCGTGCCATGCTTCGTGATGACGGCCTTCCGAAGTTCCTATGGGCTGAAGCTACAAATATCGTCATGTATGTTCAACACTGATGCCCTCATCAAGTATTGGACTCCAAGACTCCCTAAGAAATGTTCTCTGGTAAGAAACCCAATGCCTGTCATTTTAGAGTTTTTGGAAGTCTCGTATATTTTCATGTGCCGAAAGAGAAAAGAAGCAAATTGGGTGCATCTGGGAAAAAAGGAATCTTTGTGGGCAATAGTGAAAATTCTAAGGGATATATAATTTATGTGGCTGGTCAAAAGGAAGTTGAGATAAGTCATGATGTCACCTTCAACGAAGATATGGCCCTCAAGAAGATCAACAACCTTCCTATCCTAAGGAAGGAAAAAGAAGTTGACACCGGAAATCAAAGTGAAAAAGAGGATGAAACGATGCATTATGTTGATGAACCTATGGATCCTATAGATCCTCCTCCTCATGAGCCCTCCTCTTCGAAGAGGAGACCCTCATCGCTTAGGGAGACTCTCGAAGATGCCGAGAGACATATTGCACCAAGGGGGACTTTCCATGAAAGCAAGAAGCCGAACAAGTATCAAGGATACTTGACCATCATGAGCACTATCATTCAAAATGAGCCTTCACCATTCGAAGAAGCCGTGAAGCAACAAGTATGGAAGGATGTTATGAATGAATAATATAAGTCAATTATGAAGAATGATGTTTAGGATGTGGTCCCTAGACCCCAGGTCAAATCGGTTGTCACCTCTAATTGGCTATACAAAATCAACCATGGAGTTGATGGGTGTGGACCCTCTCACTCACAAATGTAAGAGGGAGTTGGCTTCTAAATTTGAGATGAATGACCTAGGACTGATGCAATACTTCCTACGGTTGGAGGTCTGGCAAAAGCCAGGTGAAATTTTCCTCTCTCAAGGAAAATGTGTTGTGAAGATATTGGAAAGATTTGGGATGGTGGACTGCAACCCTGTGACTACTCCGATGGAACTTAACTTTAAAAAGTTATGTGGTAGTGTTGCTAGACCAGAATTGGGAAATGTTTACAAGTATCGTCAACTCATAGGAGCATTGATGTTCTTGGTGAACCCCTGACCGTACATATGTTTTGCGGTTAACACATTGAGCCAATATATGGTTGAGCCTCATCATATACATTGGATTGGTGCCAAGAATATTTTGAGATATCTTTGGGACACAATCATTCATGGATTGAGATACAATGCCGGAGATGTGAGGCTGCATAGTTATTCTGATGTTGATTGGGCTAGCAGTGTGGTGGATGCAAGAGCACTTCTCGATGTTGTTTTCCTTTGGGTTCTGCTTCGATATCCTGGATGAGCAAGAAGAAAAAATCGGTTGCCTTGAGCACCGTCGAGGCCCAATACATAGCTGCTAGTATGGCCTCCTGTGAAGTTGTCTGGTTGAGGAAGCTCTTCAGTGCACTGTTTGGACATGTGTTGGATACCATTGTGATCTTCTGCGACAACCAAAGTGGGATCTGATTATCAGAGAATCTCGTGTTTCATGATTGCTCCAAGCATATAGTTACCAAGTACCACTCTATCCAGGATATGGTACAACGAGGAGCAATAAGGCCCCACCACATTGGGATAAGCAGGTTGTCGATATTCTAACAAAGCCCCTGGGGAAGGTCAAGTTCTTAGCGTTCCGAGAAAGACTTGGAGTTGTGGAGAGACCCTCTTTTGAGGGTCCTGTATGAGATGGACATTAAGCTCTGGGAGTTCCGGGGGGCTTGGGGTACTTCTTGGAGCAATGAGCAACCATAGGGTGAGTGGTTCAACCTTCCCTTAGTGGTTAGCCGTGTACAGGGTGACTGGTTCAACCTTCCCCTATGATACCCCTTGGCAACATGTAGGCGAAATGAGTGGTTCATCCTTCTCCTGCTAAAACATCCTACTCATGTAGGCCAGGACTCATGGGAAGTACCTCTCATCTGACCAATGAGTAGGGAAATGAGGATAAGGAGCATATTACTACTAATGGACGCATCGTGTACTACCGTACTCCCTATGCCAAGATGACCGATATTGATCTAGGATCAATGGGAACTAACTTCAGGTCAGTAAGAGTGGTATGAGACACTCTTTTATTTGGGACTGACTTCGAGTGAGTAGAGAATGGTATGATACATTCTCGATCACTTCTTCTTCTTCATAGTTCAGCACAACAGAGCAAAGCACTGCAGCACAGTGCATTGATGGCAGAGATAGTACAAATTCGCAAATGGATTAGCAAATAGAGTTCTCCTTAGTTGAGATGGAGTGTTAAAATTGGCAACCATGGCCAAATTCCACATGGGTAATCTTATTTATGACACCTGGTATTTTTCTTGGATTCCTCTCTCCGAAAGGTGTAGGATTGATCTAAAGATTATCCGATTCCGACCTATACAAATGAAGTTATGAATTTATTTTGGTTATGGACAAATTGTCAAGGTCAGCCAGCAAACTTATGTAGGCTCAAAATCCCAACAGTCGCGTCTATTCATTCTTAACATTTGCTATAAATACATGATGCCTTAGCCTCATTTAGACACACTCATCTTCACACTTCTCTCTCTCCTCATTGATTAGGTACGGATTTCTAGATCTCTCTCTCTCCACACAACCAAAATTTCAGGATAGATTGACCAAGCGTTGACCAGCATGTGTTGACCTCCTTTGACTGCATTTTTTTGAGGGCTATCTCTGTTTGGGCAAGACGCATTTCTAGGCACATAAATCAAGGCTAAACGTTAATTGTTGACCAACATTGGTTGTAGCGACCACTGACCGCAGGTGGGATGTTTGACCAGAGTTTGACTGGGTTGAATTTGATTGTTTTGAAGGTTGTTTTGTCTTGTTTGGAGGTCGAAGTTGACTAAAGTTGACCGATTTGTTGAGGGTCAGATTTGCCTTGTTGACTTTTCTGGTTATGGCTCTTTTGCGGCTGTTATAAAATTATCAGATTTGTAAATTGTATTATCTCTCTCTGCTGAACTATTGAAGACTAAAAGAAGATTTGATCAAGGGTTTCCCCACATTAGGGTTTGTCCTCGGTTGGTGCCACATCTTGTGTCCTCTTGGCTTGGCTTGTCTTCTACTGTTTATGTTTATGTTCTATCTGCATTTTATTATCATGTTGATGTGATTGCTAATCTGAATATTGATACTGGGCTAGTAAAGAAATTGAAGTAAAATTGCTCTAAAGCATAGAACACACCATTGTTGCCTAAAATTAAAAGCATCTAGCCTCGACTAGTGGCTAATTTACAACCCAATCCTTATCGCTACCTCCACCTTCACTCCCACGAACCCCTGTCACACATTGTTCTATGCAACTCGCTGGAAATCGGCATAATTTGGTGGCAGTTAGGGGTTGTCATCCCTAGTTGGCCTCCATCGACTATGCGTTGTCCACTCACCATTTTTCTCTACAACCATTGGTTGTCACCATTAGCTTTCCTACGCTACTACCCTGACATAATTTTGTGGTCCTACCTGTTAGTCCTTCTCCTTGTGCGTCGTTGATTTCCCTGCAAAGGTTGGGTGGGCCGCCAGACCTATCGGCCACCCACTTGACTCTCTCCCCCCTCCCCCGACTCTTTAGAGATTAAAAAATGCTTGGGCCACTTCCCACCCTTTTTTTAATTCCTTGAAAAAAGTTTAGCCTCTCCAAAAAGAATTGTGCCTCACAATGGCAACCACCAAACCCAACCCCAAAAATTCTATACAAACCTGGCTTCTACTATTCCGAAATAGATTTTCTTCAAAGTTCTTGCTCTAATACCATGTTATATTTCTTGCGAGCTAACAATTGGTATTTAAATTTTAGCAAAAAAGTGATGATACTAAATAAAAACACAACTAGGTTCCAAACAAATTTAGCAAAAGAATAATAACGATATCAATCATAAACATATTTCTATCCAACAAGTTTTCGTTAAAAGAATCCAAACTTACATGGGTCCCATCCTGGGATAATGGCCCACCTGAGAAAATAAATAAAAAATAACCTAGATTTTATCCATTAGATTTGCCCTAGATCAGTGCTCAATCTCTCTTGCAGATCTAGATCTATAGTGTCTTTGCATTCCCTTGGACCCAGCACACTGCTCATAGGGATGTCACTCTCAATCTTGTGTTGTTGTAGTGTGTTTACCTCCTCTCTTCAACCTTGCTTTTATAACTTTATATTGAGCTAAATCCCTAACCCAAACCTTAATCTTGAAGTGATTAATGGCCAAGATTAGATCTCACCTCATTAAGATTAAAACTTACTAGAGTAAATTACTTTACTTTTCATAAGTTTCTTTTAACTCAATAAGCCAACATATTAATGCATTTTTCCCTGAGTTAGACTTAGGCTAAGCTACATTAGCAACTTGCTCACACTATAGCAACTATTCTATGGAGAATGTGGGTGACTTCTGCACTCCTAGACACAAGGCCTATGCAAAAATATCTACCGGAGCTACAAGAATCAACAAGGCTTTGCACTAACACTACTAGATTTTACATTAACAAGTAATTCACAATTTTCTTGGCACCATTTTGGTGATGAAAGTTGGTCATTAAGTTATCATTAACAAGTAATTCACAATTTTCTTGGCACCGTTTTGGTGATGAAAGTTAGTCATTAAGTTATGACATTTCTTGTTTAAAGACACGATCTACTAGCATATTTGGTCTTGGAGGAAGATGGCTTATATTTAAATTAGATTTAAATTAGATCAGAAATTGATATTCTAATGTTATAATTAGTTGAATATTTTACACTTCAAACACTATAAAAAAGGAAGAGGAAAAAGGAAATATTTTACATTTCAAAAAAAGGGAGAGGAGATTTGAAAATCCTATGGAGATAGGATTTTCACACTTACTCTTCTTTTAATAAACATTTTAGATCAACACAAAAAGAAGAGACCCAATAACGAGTTTTCCAATTAGGCTTTTCATTTGCCCCACTTGCAATCAAATATCCTACAACCATTTCTCCGAGCCAATTATTATGTTTATTATATTCATTTATCTCGTATCACATCCTTTGTTTCAATAATCAAGCCAATTATTATATTCATTTACCCTGTATCACATCCTTTGTTTCAATAATCAATGATCACTGTGTACAAAAGATACTCTGACCCATGTAACATTATGATGTAACTTCATTTTCTACCATGGGTTTATTTACAAAAGTACTACATTTTTTGGAACAATATAAACAATTTTTCAATAAAAGAATAGAAAACAAATCTTAAATAAATCTTTTTATCTTTGAAAAAATAAATGGGTCATACAGCTTGAGTGGGCCTAGTGGTTAAGAGCATGTGTTTCATCCTAAGAGGTCACATGTTCAAAACCAGTGGGAGTAGAGTATGTATGCCTTCGTAGACTTACCAATCAAATGGTTGCGCAGAGGTGGGTCCCTTGTCCCACAAACAAGGGGGTCTCATACACCAATTTGGTGTCTAACTTGGCCGTGACCTTAAAATTGGATGATAATAATAATAATAATACTTTTGCAGTAAATCCTGAATTGGTTTTTCAATAAAAGAATAGAAAATAAATCTTTTTCTCATTAAAAAGATGGGTCAATATAAACATTGAGTTGGTTTTTCAATAAAAGAAAAGAAAATAAATCTTTTTCTCATTGAAAAGATGAGTCAATATAAACATTCATATTTCTGCTGGTAATCCTTAGCTGGCATGGCTTATACATAGGTTTTGATGGTGCTTCTGAAGGCAACCCCAAATTCTCACGGTTGAGGATTGATCAGAGATAGTAAGGGACACATCATAAAAGTCCAAAAAAAGATATTACATAAGAGTAATATTGTTCATATTTCTGCTGGTAATCCTTAGCTGACATGGCTTATACATAAGTTTTGATGGTGCTTCTGAAGACAACCCCAAATTCACACGATTGAGGATTGATCAGAGATAGTAAGGGACACATCATAAAAGTCCAAAAAAGATATTACATAAGAGTATTGTTGTTCATGGGTAATGGTTCCAATAATGATCAGAGATAGTAAGGGACACCTCATAAAAGTCCAAAAAGATATTACATAAGAGTATTATTGTTCATGGGTAATGGTTCCAATAATGAAATAGAATGCTTAGCTGTGTACTATTATCTCATGGGTAATGGTAGCAGTAAATGAAAAAGAATGCGAAGCTCTGATTTTACGAATTGAGGCCCTTTGCCTAGGTATAAAAAAGGGTAATATTCGAAGGGGGCTCGTTTAGTAGTAGACCTTATAAATGAACATTGAAAAGCAGCCTGCACTCGTGCAGAGAAGTTAGAAAACCCTTTGAAAAGTTAGAAAACCCTTTGAAGATTACAAACGTCGCCATTACAAAGATCGATCAGCGCAAACTAGGCGAAGATTTCTAAAGGCAGTGGATCTGTTTATATTTCTGGTCCACCTTGATGGAGAGAGAGATGGAAGGTTGAGATAACTAGACACCTAGGCATCTATGTTCCCCTCTACCCACACTACCCTTCGCCTTCCCTCTCTCCATGCTAGTAGGACATTCTTGAGCGTTAGAGCACACCCCAGTAAGGGGTAATTGTGGCATCAAAAAACTCAACTTGCCCGACCCTTTCAAGTCGAAAGTGTGATTTCAATATTTTATGAAACAACAAGGTTATCATGCCCAAACCCTGGATCCGAGTTCTCAGAAGCCCACGAGAGCCCTATTAGTGGACATGCTGTATACTGCTCTATGTGAATTTGGAAAGAGACTCCAAGGAAGGAACGTGCAAAAAGTTAAAACAAGCCAACTTTCAAAGGAAAAAAATATGGCCCTGCTTGAGATATATGTTGCACCAGTTAACGTCATTGACAAGGACCAAGAGACGAACAAACGTCATTGACAAGGACCAAGAGACGAACAATACCCTCAAGAACAGCAACCGCAAATGTTTAAGTATCTGGAAAGTCCGTGTAAAATCATGAAGACTAGGAAGAAGACATGCCCTTGGGCACTCAGAAGAAACACCCTTCAGGGGTTTGGACCACTGCAAGCACCTTCATTTCTAGTAGTCCCATTTCATCATGTCTGGACTGAATCCCCAATGAATAAATTATCGGTTTATAGGTATAGCTTTTGGTTTGCAGTTTTCTGGCTTTGCTCAGAAAGGGCATATTTGTTTTGTACAGTGTGCATAATGTAAAGAAAAATTTGTTGTACTAGTGACTCTGATTTGAGTTAGAATATATATACACACACACACGTACAATTCGAAAATTTTCAGGCGGCACTGATAATAAATACATTTATTATATTTCATTCAAAGCTTTTTATTTTATTCTAGCGTTATTCATGAAATCCATAAATAGAAACCGGCATTTTTTAACAAAGACTAGAAACTAATCGCTTGCAATCATTACCACTAGCAGCCAATTTATGCACTCAACACTACCTGTGATTCTGTTATGTTTCTGTGAACTAACAACTGCAATTTGCTGTAAGTTACAAAGCAAGACGACTAACCTGACAAAGAAGTATTTGTTGGTTTCAAACCAAGGATGCATCCTGCTTAAATGAAGATGGATATGAAAAACAGATCATGCTATTGTGAATTTGAATTTTTATGTTATTTAAACGGAAGCATTTGCTCACTCGCTCAACTATCTCTCAAAAATATACCATAACCTCTACTGCATGGTCACTACAATTGAACCCAAAGTTTGTAATATTCTTAATGGAAAAATTAAGTGTATACCAAAACAGTAACTCTAGATAAAAAAAACAAAGCACAAAAATTAAGTTTGTAATATTCTTAATGGAAAAATTAAGTGTATTTACCAAAACAGTAACTCTAGATAAAAAAACACAGCCATAAAAATTAAAACACAAACACAAGGACACCAATAAAATGCCCTGAGACATTTTATTAATTAACAGGAAAGGGTACATAAAATTGGCTAAAATAATAGAACCTAGTTTTGCCAAGCAAGCTATGAAAAACCCAGATGATATATCTGGGACCCAAATGGGAAAATGACCTGGAATAACAAATGCTCACTGCCCAGAAATAATTTATTGCTGGCTGCTGGTTGAAATAATGATCTTAGGACCGAATACTCCTCGGAATGCTCTGAAAATTTAGCCCCAGGCTCCTCTTCCAAAACCCAAAAAGGGTTTGGGATGAAACCGAACAATGAATAAGCCCTCCAAATAGGTGGCTCTCTGGCTGGCTGTACACACCACTGGAAATACTACTGCTGGAGCACCCCCAAATTCTCCGCTGATGAAGCCTCCAAGCCACCTATGAGATTATCTCTAGAAAACCACCAAATCTCCAGCTCCCTTAGCTCCCCAACTCGAACTGCACAGTCTGTCCCCCAGAGCGCCTGTGCACTGCCTGAGAATGATGAAATTGACCCTCAGAAACGGCCCAAAGCTACCCTTGCAAATTGTCACCAAAATTCCACTTCAACAAGTGAAAAACCATGCAAAATTTATCTCTTGATCTCCTCCTCAGCCTGCGCAACTGGCCAAGTCGACTTTCCTTCTGCGCCCAGGAAATGCGCACTGCTGATCCAAGTGATGAAGGTTAAGCTCTGTAGAAGCCCTGAAGTGGACTCCTCTAATATCCAGCTAGGGAGGCACTCAAAGTCTTCATAAACCAGCTTGGGTTTTGCTTGAAACCTTTGTGCTAAACAACACTCCAACCCTTGTGCTGAACAGCTCCAAGAGAAGATAAATTTATAATTGTAATAGTCAAAAGATACCCTCGAGTGCTCCCTCCTTGCCTTTAAATAAGTTTGGCCCCCATACACGCTTCCCTTGGTGGCCCCCACTTTGCCTCCAAAATCATACTCTCTCTGTTGGTGCGCATTGCCTCCTTGGTGGCCACCACTTTGCCTCCAAAAATCGCACTTCTCTCTCTAGTGGTGTGCATGCCCTCCTTGTGGCCCCCACTTGAGAGTGGGACTCCCACGACTACTAGCACAACCCCAAGAGTCTTCGCTAACCTCCTTAGATGGTAAATAAAAAATTGGGAACATCACAGTCCTCCCTTGCCAAAATTGCTTGTCCTCAAGCAATGCTCGAACAAGCGCTCTCTATCTGCAAACCCAAAATGTCATTGCAAGCAATACTAGGGTTCCAATTGTACAACTTAGCCACCCCGGATCCATGCACTATCTAATCATAAAGGAATCCCTCGACACTAGGATCCCCAATCATCCCGCTCAATGTGAAGCACCCCTCGCTCCACACACAGACCAAAAGTGTATGGGTGCAAGAGTCCTCCCACCTACAACCGATAAGCAAAGTACCTCAACACTGCCAAGCCCATGTCAACTCTTCTGAAAGTTTTCCCGTAGGAAATCAATCTTGGGTACCTCAAGAGTGAACTCCTAAAGGTTCAACCCAAGTCTCATAGAATAGATCTCTCCTCCTTGTGAGTCAATCACAGCCACCTCCTATTGGTCATATAGCCACCCAAGTGAAGCGCTCTCCCATCTCAACTGGTCCCTGAGTGAAGTAATTGTTGCCAAAAGGAGACCCAATGGAAGATCTGGATGGCCTCCCCTTGTGAGAAACCACTCTCCCTAATCTATAACCCAACTATTCATCCCTGTAGCTCCTAGGTCCCATACTAATCTCGAAGTGAATCCACCATGTGGACGTTGTGTCAATCTAGTCATAATTGCAACCCTCTCGTGCTCCTGCAGAGTCATCCACTTTGGTAATCCTATGTCACAACTCCAATAAGGGGCAACACGACTGCATGGAGGTCTATCCTTCCAGGGCATCCCGACAAGGCCATAATCTACCAACCCACATCCAATCTTCAACCAGAACAATAGCAGGGAAAACCTTCATTTGCCCATAGTGATAATATTGATGTTGGGTTGTGTTATATTCTTTCCACGACTAACCTACGTAATGA